>VYXH01000334.1:1084567-1202828 GCA_013397275.1 Burhinus bistriatus
AAACCCAGATATTAATGCTGTGAAGACATAACCATTTGAAGGATTACATGTTTGCTATCAACCTCACAAACTCAGTGCTTCACACATATGTGGTGCCCCACAGGACTGAACTCAGAAAGGGGAGTTGGCTCTGCTGCTCCATCCCACATCTGTGCCTTTTAAGTGACGAGAATCTGTTCATTAGCAATTCTGTGGTCAGACCAAAACCTTGTGCACCAAGGAAAACATGAGCAATTGGAGATGACGAAGGACAGTGGTAACAGTTGGGTTGATGAGCCTTGGAGAGATCACAACTCTCAAAGGTCCCGAGTCTCTAGTCTTTTCTTTTTTGGCGTTATCTATACTGAAGTTGGATGCAAGTACAGCTTGGAACTGCGCAGTCATCCTTTTTGGGATTTACTTTTATATGAAAAAGTGTAGTAGCCAAAAAAGGAAGAAGAGTCTAAAAGGCACTTAAACATTTACGAGAAACACACTTTTAAAAGCAAATGTCTGAGTCACTAAAATACATACATAGCCAATAGAAGGTTAACAGGATCCCTCTAGAAAGGGACTTCATAGGCAAGATCATTCGTTTTTTGAAAATGCATTAAGAACAAATTAAGAATGGTGACTTGACAGGATACAAAATAACAACCACATTGCATTAGATGACAGGATCATTTCCCCTTTACCAGCTGGTAACAGAGTGCATGGTTTGTAGAAGTCAGGGCTGCAGAGAATCCTACAGGTAGTCCATATATTTATTCATATATATATATATATATTTATTCAATGTGCAGTCCTTCTCTTTACCTGAGCTGGAAGATGTGAGACTGCACAAAGCCAGTGCTCTCCCACAAAAAAGTCATCCTTGTAGCGACACTGAGAACCCGCTTTCTTTTGGATATCATATACCATTCACGTTTCCCTGAGCTTTACACTTGGAAATTTCTTATACAAAATTGCTCACCCTTGAGTGACTGTGTGGTCTTAGGGGGAGCCTGCTATTAACCCTATTCTGGGACACAGACAAAGCCCACACAGATAAAGGAAAGAGCGTTAATATGTGGAGCACTTTGCCTAAATAGCCTCAAAAGTTACTTTTCCCTTTTCTTATGAAGAGCTTTATCCCGGGTGCATAAGCGTTGGTGATTCATTGGGTGCTGCCTAGTAACTTTGCCACACTCAGAGGTGTGAGCAGTGGTAAGAAACACAAGACCAATTTTAATTCTTACTGGAAATTTACCCTTCACACCTTCATGGTAGTCATTGATCAAAGGATCACAAAGTCTTATAAGGGGGAAAAAAAAACCCAATAGCCTTTTGTTTTATTTTTTTTTAAGTGCAGTCAGAAAGCTATCCTTTATTTCAAGTTTTAGTTGTAGCCTGAGTTTTTCAGCCAAGTTTCGTACCCAGTAAGTGGAGCCTGGACCATCCCTTTAACTACAGGAGGGAAAGTCTCATATCTAACAGAACAAATAAGTTGTCCCTTCTCCTCAGGGAAAACAGTGGATGAGCTTGTTCTTGCTGTTCATAAAGTAAGCACAACACACTGATCGGTCTGTGAACAGCAACTGATTTGGCTGAGAAAGATACAGGGGATCAAGGAATGTTTTAGATCAAGCTTTCAGACACTCTGAAAAGGTAACAGGAATGTTTATTCATTCAGAGAAATCTGTGGTTATTCAAGTAACTGAAAGCATTTAAGGAAGGAATGGCATACAAAAGAGAAACGGTAATTGGGCCGATCATAGCACTGTAGATCTATTTTTACAAAACCCAAACACATTTACACGTAGCCGTTCCTTTGAAGCGTTTTAAGGCACCATTTCTTTCCTCCTTATCTGCGTAATTGACATCTTCATTCAACTTCAACCAGCTGTTGTGTGAATTTGTAATCATTTTATTTCTTTCGGGGGAAGGCTTAGTCTTTTGAACTCAAGGAATAATTATTATTGCAAAGCAGTATTCCTTTTCCAAAGGGACTACTTTGGGGTCACCGCTGCTTCCAACCTCTCCGGGCAGGAGAACAATGAAAGCGTTGTTGGTGCTGGAACGCCATCCCTTCCAAGAGGGCTGGCGCTTTCTCTTTCTGCGCTCGCCTCCGCATATTGAAGTGAATTGTGCCACATCAAAAGGCTTTACATTAGCACTTCACTGCTTGCAAGTGTCTGGAAGCTAATTTTAAATCCCATGGAGCCAAGAACCTTTTCTACATCCTTATGCGCAGGTATACCTCTCAGAGGATAAGGTGGCTTACAAACATAAACAACGCATTTGCAAGTATTTCCTCTCCTCATTAAACACAATTTTAAAAATACATATTTTACAATTTTCAGCTAATCACCAATCAGAATACACATTATGCATTTTATGAGAGGTGAGCAGCTATTATTCTATTTGGGAGAAGGCTAGATTTCAGTGACAGGACTAGGGGTGATCATGGAAGAGACATGGAAGCTGCAGAAAAAACCAGTGAGTGCTGTTGCCGGTAGTAATCACACCAGTAAATGATCCTACTGACTATCAGACATGCAAATGGACTTAGTAAATCCAAATGACTCTATAAGCCTGACAATTAGCGCGAAAAGTAGATTTTATACTTTGCATCTTCTTTGCATATTCAAAAGCTTGACATGTAATCTTGAGCCTTACAGAATCTCTCTTTAGCCAATCCCTTAATAGAAATTACAAGTAACTAAGTTTAAAATACTCTTCTTGACTCAGTAAATAAGGAACGACTAAAAAAAAGTTAGAGGAATCACATCTTCATGCACTGAAAGATCATGATTTAACTTCACAAGAACATTGTTTTTATATAATACTTTTATACAAACGAGGCAGAATCTATGCTTGCAAGAAACCAGAATTTACACCTGCTTTCTTGTGCTCCTTGTTGGTGTACACTGCAGATCAAATACAGATTAGAATAGCCTTGAGGTTCACCCTTGGTTTCCACTATAGCTCCAACTACCAGTGGGTGAACCTGAGCACAGTAGCTGAAGATAAATGCCGTCTTCTCTGACACAGCCTGTGAACATCCTCTGAACCCAGGGCACAATTATATCTGGATTTATAAGGTATCTCTAACATTAGGACATTCCTGAAAATTAAACGACTACCAGTAAAGGCTGCTTTGTAGCCCAAATGGAAATGAAATAAAAGGACCACATGCTCACCACCAACTAGACAGGCAACATCTGAATAACAAGAAGGGTGCTTAGAGTTTGTAATATACACGTGTGAAAGTCAAAGTCTGAAAGAGTTTGCATTTAGCACAAGTTCTTTCTAATAAAGGTTTTATTTCTGGAATATGGCTGATCACTTGAAAGAAAGCTTTATTTGATTCTTGACTTTCTTTCTGGTGACAGTGTTCTGCCCGAAGCCTCTTATGCTTTTTATGGTGTTTTTCCTTAAACGGTCAGGGTAAAATGTGTTCAATGCCAGGTAATACTAAACAGAAGAAGTTGAAATATGTGCAAAGTAGTTCTATAGAAATTTTAACAATCCAGTCTGCAACTCGAATTTTTTTTAGGCCAAGACGTCACCAAGTACACTTCCAGTATTCTGGTCTCTGCCCAGAAGAATGACCTCAGTGATTCTATTCTGAGCCCTAAGCCTTAGACTTTCACCCGAACCACTAACCTCTCCCCTGGGCTTCCTGGTGCAGGGCTTAGGAGGGAGGGCAATGGTCACCATTTCTGCATCTCTAACATCTGAGTTTATTCGTAAGTTCTGTAGCTTTTTTTTCCCCCTTCCAACATAACCATTCTATGATTTTATGATTCTATGAAATACAGGAGTTGCTAGAGAAATTAATGATTACTTTTGTGTCAGATAAGAGTTATTGGTTGGTGAGAAATTGCATGATACCATATCTCTTTCTTCTCTGGAGATGAAAAAATACCAAAGTGAGAGAATAATTTGAAGGATTAATTCTGATCCCAGACATCTCAGCAAGGAGAAGAAATTAAGTAAAATTACAGGATTTAGAGCACCAAAGAACTGCAAAGCCTTTCCCAAAGTATTCTTAAGGAACAGAAACATATATTGTTTTATCACAAAACTGAAACTCTCATTGTCTTGAAGCGTTCTGCTGTGCCCCGTATTCCATGGCTATGGATCCAACCATTGACAGTAACGATTCACCAGCAGTCAGGTCTGGGTAATCAAGTGCAGTGAAAAGGAACCTGAACTGCCTAGTTGTATCTTTGAGCAAACAGAAAAAGGATCAAAATACCTAGTAACATCAAACAATCCCTTATGCAAATGTGTTTGCAGTATTTTCTGGCACTACTGCCAGTGAGTGAAGCCTCACAGTCCAGGTTGGCCGGAGGGTGGAGGTATCTCTGGGGAGCATCGCAGTAGATTTGTGCCATTTCTAACACCTTTTCCGTAAGTAAAGGCTGCTGCCCACTATTAGAGAGAGTTTGGTTGATTCTGGGGGGACTTTTAACTTGGCTTTCTTAGAGTTCCCTCCCCAGCATGTCAGATTTAGAGTTCCTCTTGCCAGGGATGGCAGCATCCATTTGTGCACTTAACCTAAGCTGAGGAAGGTGCCTCCCTCTCACTCTGCAAGGCACCAGTAGCCACAGAAAGCTTTAAGCACCCAAATAGCTCCAAACAACAATGTACAGACAGACTGGCCTGGCACAGGGTTGAAGGGACCGCCTCATCCAGTGACTGCAATAGAGTGTCTTAGGGGCAGGGTCTACAGGCTGTGTGATGTCCTCTGATCTACCAATGCCCAAGTCAAAAGCTGTTTAATCAGGGTCTGGGTAAAGAATGAATGCTGCCAACAGCTCTGAGGGTCAACAGGTTTCTCCATGCCATGGAGAACACCAGCTACATCCCAGTCAGCAACACTGGAAAGTAGTTTTATGATTTTCTTGTTGGTACAGAAGATATCGAAGATCTTGTAAAACGTGTAAATAACGTTTGCATCCCATACTGCATCTTTAAGGGATGTGAACAATGCATGTGATAACATAGAATCATAGTATCGTCTAGGTTGGAAGGGACCTTTAAGATCATCGAGTCCAACCGTCAACCTAACATTGCCAAAACCACCACTAAACCATGTCCCTCAGCACCACGTCTACCCGTCTTTTAAATACCTCCAGGGACTGCGATTCCACTGCTTCCCTGGGCAGCCTGTTCCAATGTTTGATAACCCTTTTGGTAGAGAAATTTTTCTGGAATGGCTGAAAGGCAGCATCAGAGAAAACACTGCAAGGAGCAACAAAAGGTCACAGAAACCGCATGATTCCTTGTGCTCCACAGCTGTATACAGAATACATAAACAGACTTCTAAAAACTAATTAAATTCAGAAGTGTGTTTTGAAGAACGTCATGTCAAGCCAGAGACTGAGACATTGCTCTTATTCATTAGCACCCAAAACAGCCCAGTATATGTGGCTTCCAGCGGGTTTATAGGTCAGGGGAACTCTGCTATTTCTAGGCACAGATGGCTCTATTTTCCCCTCGGTCTGTTTACCTGACAATCACAGTTGGTGAAAGGAAGCCTAGTCATGTGCTAATTCCACCCAGGCCAAAGAGAATATGAAGTTCTGGGGGGCCTGATCCTGCAAATGAGTCCCCCTTGCAAGCGAATTGTTAAGCACTCCGCTCCATGGGGTTGCAGTGCGGGGACAGCTCGTGGTGTTTCCATGAGGATCCTGTTGGTGGGACTAAGTGCTTTCATGTGTGCGTAGAGGAAGGTTATTATTCTCAGGATTCATCTTCCATCTTGTAGCACTTTTTTTTTGGTTTATTTTTCTAAAAAGGCTGACCGGGTCTTGTCCTCAGCAGATTCTTGGAGAGCATTATAAAAACCCCAGTTACACATCTCCTCTGTGTAGGAATGATAATAACCGCAATTAAATTTTGCTGCCCTGCTGTATGAAACATACCAGCCCTGATGAATCACAGACGTAAAAATAACTTTCACAATCTCTGAACCATACGTAAGTGAAAGAAGAAAATGAGATTTTAAACTTTCCTAAAAAAGCAGGCCAGCATCTCCTTGCCACAGACGGTGGATTTGTTAAAGGTCGAAGCCTAGGGGATGCTGAGCAGCGGTAGTCGCTCTGGGGTGCTCAGCACATCTTTAGACCTGCCCCAGCTGTGGGAGCAGAGCATGTTTCTTGACCGTATGCCTGATCTTGCTCTCCTTGCAGTCAGTGGCAAAACTCCACATTCATTTTAATAGTGCAAGATTGAGCTTTCTGTGGCCATATTGCTAATTCATTTGATATTCCTAATTAGAGCTACATATAAATTGCCAAAATTGACTCCAGATACATATTTTCCAATATCTGGTTTACCAAGACAAGAGGGTTAGCCCTGAAATACAGAGTAAACTCAGTTCCAAATGTTTTGTAATTTTAAGAGTATTTAAGACTAAGGATTAAATTTAGAATTCATCTCTTCTTTCAAACTTTCCTAAAAAGAATGAAGGAAAAAGTATAGAATACGACTGAGATCCACTATATAGAAAGACCTAAAAATTCTTCCATAGAAAAATTAGTAACTTATGGAGGAATACACGTTTCTTTGCACAAAGGTAGAAGAGAGAGGTTTATATCAAAAATACAGTTATTTTAAGTCCAATAAGGTCCAGGGTTGAAAGACACAAACCTAGTAGTACACCGGTTTATCTCATAGGCAAGTCTCTGTGCCTGCTTCTCCTGTTCTGATGGGAGCATCCAGTTTTTCTTACCAACTCACCAGTGACTGACGCTCAAAATAAGCAGAAGCTGCACGGCACAGTACTGTGTTTTTTTGACTGGTTTTGGGGTGGTTTGAATCCTAGTACAGGAGTCACTTGCCTCACTAAGTCAGTCCTCGGTCTCTGCCCTTGAAATCGGGTACAGCCTGCAGAACCCAAACCTTTGTTAAAAACCTTAATTGTATGTAGGTGAAAAGTGGAAAGGAAGGGCTAAACACAAATTAAATCTCATACCCCACAAACTAGAGTCCTACTGATGCATATGTGATATGTCCTGAGGAAAAAAAATTAAAGAAGAGCAAAGAGGGTCACCCGCTAAGGTTCATTTTTATAACCATTGTATAAGATTTCTGTTTGAGACTGAAAGTACATTAAACAGTCATGGTCTGTCAGTGACCTTATATTTAAGAGCAGAGAGGTAATATGGGATTATTGGTAACACGCTATTTTACAGGGCATCAATAACCATGTGTAAGAAATTACCATAGAATTACAAAGTTATTACATGGTTATTTGTGGGTTTGCCAAATACAATGTTACTTGATCATCCTTAGATTAATGGGGTGTTGATCGGGTTTGGCCATTTACCTCCATTCTAGGTCGTAAACCTGATGTTAGCTGAACTAAGTTCCCAGTCTAGTGGTCATAGCATTTAACTTTTCTTTCCCTCTGCAAAAATGGGTTGCTGTTGGGAGGTATGACAGGCTCCGTCCCGAGGAAGCAAAGCACAGAGTGCTCCGGTTCTTAAATGCAGAGACTATTTCAGGCACAGGCTTTCAAAAAGACTCCATCAAGACCTTTTCAATAAATGCATGTTATTTTATATTCCCCACAGTCTGTAAACAGATTCTCAAAGTTTGGAAATGCGTATTTTCCCAACCTACTTGGATTTTTCCATCAAGAGAGCGCTGCTTGCCACCACCCCTTCTCTGCACTGTAAATGGAAATAAAATTAACGAGCTAAATTTCATTTAACACATAACTTTTACGAAGGCAACATTCTTGCAAAGCACAGACCTATTGTTCGTTAAATCTTGGTGCAGGCAGAGCCAACAGACACTAAGTTTGGAGTTGGAAGACTGTAGAAAATCCTTATACACATGTCTGTGTGTGTACGTATATTTCTCTATATATGTGCCTACATATACACATACGTATGTAGTAATACATACCTAGGTGGAAATACAATACCTATGTGTTAATTAACATTTGCCAGTGGATGCTATAGGAAACTACAGGTGAGCCAGAAATTTAGACCAATGCACTGCCCTTGTCTGTTTAGAGATTTTTAAAAGAAACTTCAAGCTGTGGACCTGAGGCTCTGGCACAGAGGTTAGCCATAACCTCTGCAGTTTAAACGCTGAGGGCAGCAGGCTGTTCCCTCCCCGGCTTTCTGTTTTTCTAGTTTTTCTCCCAAAAACAAGGCAGGTTGAGCCCAGTCCCAGCATTCCCTATTTTCTTTCTACAGAGGTACCAATCACAGGGTCCTCAGCTGACCAGGTCTGAGAGAAGCATAATAGTACCCTACAACAGTCTAGAAAGTTCACCACAGCGTAGGCTTTATGTTTCTTACGGGTGAGAGTTTAAAGCAAATTTAAAACTTTTAGGGTAGATAGAGAGTTGAAATTCCTATGTGCTTAGGTTGGCTTTATTGGTATACCTCACAGCAGCAATAAAAAATAAAACAATTTCTAAAAAACGACTGCAATTCTAAAAGAGCTTGACCTTGCCTTCCACCTCATTGAGTAATAAGTGAAAATACTGTGGTCACAGTGCCTTATGTTCATTTTGTACTCACTTTACAAAGCTGTAAATGACTATAATCCACAGTGCGGGTCATACATAGAAAAAAAGCCCTCATCGGCTGGCCAGCAAGGGTCATCCTATACCTCGCATGACCCTTATTACAGTCTGAAGTGTAAGAAAGGATTTTTTTTTATTATTTAATCAAAGACGTGCTGTGAAAGCCTAGGAAAGAATAGGAAAGTAACACGTTTCAGAGAAGCAGCAAGGATTCCGCAATGCACACGCAGTCCCCTCCGCTTCTCTTCCGCTCCGCCATGGATTCCCCCTGCCATCTTGAACAAACGAATTTCTTGGCATCTCAGTCTTCCCCAAATCCCAAACGCAATAATAATGCTTCCTGTCTCTATCAGTGAGGGAGGTAATTTGTTAATATCTGCAAGCCACTTCAGCTTCTCGAATGAAAAGTGCTATTCACGCGCAGGTCATTGTGTTTGGAGGTGGGAATAAGGGTTGATATTCAGCTGCGTATACTGTCCCTAACTCAGCCGCCTTTCTTCTTTCCTTGAAATGTAGAGCTCTGAGCTAATTGAACGCCTTCCCCCTGCCCCGTCCAAGTGACTGTCATTTTTCATATTGACGCAGCTGTAATTCAGAATTTCTCTTCCCTAAACCTACGAGGAAACAGAAGGGATAGAGGAACACCCGCAGCCTCTTTGCCTGCCTGTGGAAGTTGCTGTCCCCTCTGCCGGGAGGCTGCTGGGGCGGGCAGGGGCTCTGGCAGGACTGGCAGTGAAAGCTCTCATCACCATCTTTTAATCAAACACACCAGTCCTCCGGTGAGGGGGGCATCTGTCAGCAGCTCCGGCAATTCACTGCCGAAAGTCCTGCTCGCACTCTAGTCTAGTTCAGGAAACAACTCTTCTTTAAGAGTGTTAATATTGGCATCCACTACCTGATTCCAGCTTATATTTTAGCAAATAATTTCTCTTGCCTTTCACCAAATTCATCCTCAGTGGAAATTAGAAATATATATTGCCATACTCTTGAAAATTCCTGAATAAATCAAGGGCTGGGTGATTTGAATTTATAACAGCACCATCCATCACTCCTTGAGCTCCGCAACACTAATTCTCTGTTTCTCTTCCATCTGAAAGTAACCTTGGGGATTAAGCACTAGGTATAAAATCACCCCACATTTGTTACCAAAAATATTAGGAATATGGCAAATTCACCGATGTAAATTTGTCGTATCACGTTGTCGGAAAAGTACAATTTCCAGATATGAAATATTTCCACCTATTATTTGTTTTGTACAGATTTTGAGACTGTAACACTAAAGAATGTGCTCTGTTTCCACACCCTCTCACTTTCCCCACAATTCCCTGTTTAATGATTTCAGTTTTGAAATTGCAAACCTTGAAACGTTAAGGCACTGCTTACTGGAGTCACGTGAGTAGAAGGCACAGGGATTTGAACGTGGCTTAAGCACATTTAAAACACAAATGCAAAAAATGTTTGGTGTTTGTATCCCAGTAAAAAAGGAATAAATCTTGTAGTAGAGTTCTAGCTTGATAATTAATTGTCAAATGCAAGAAATTAAAAAAAAAGATACAAAAGAAGAAGAAAAAAAGACTAATTGGATAAAACACCATTTTTTTGAGATTTTGAGGTTAAATAAGAATTTTTAAAAGTTGAGTTTAAGTTGTTATAATATTAAACTAAACAGTAGAGTGTTATTTGATCTGTTAGTTTGCCTTATAACTTACTGAATTTAAAAAACAGGAGAAAAAGAACATTTAAGTATTATTTAGCAAGAATATGACATATTACAGATCTCAGTATGTGAGGATGAACATATATTGAATAAGAGGACAAGATCAGGAAAAGTGGTAGAAATGAAAGCATGAAAGTAGAAATGATTACATCCAACGCAGCATCAAACTTGGGCAGCCTTGAATTACAAATGCCTCAAGCATCAAAACCTGCAGCTTTCCGCAGACTTTGCGCACCGCTGCTCATCTGTGTCAAAACAATGATGCGTTCAGGTGCAGAAAATAGCTTGGGAGGCCGATTTCATGGGCCAGCTGCTTAGAGGAAGAAGTTAGGGTTGTTGAGCTGTTGCTTGGTTTGCCTCATAGAGCTCCTTGAAAACCCATGTGTCCATACCCAGCAATTATTACGAGGCAGAAGAAACCCGTTAGTGTTGCAGAAGGGGACTACTTTTCCTACGCAGGAAGGACCACCTGCTTGTGGTCTTTGCCATGGTCTTTTCTGATAAAGTGTAGACTCTAAAATGACCTCAAAATGGGTCGACATACCCTAAGTTATATTCAATGATATCATGATAGCCATACATTGAGTGTTATATGCACCAATGTCAATGTCAATAAAACTTGTCCTGGTTTGAGGTAGAACAGAACCAATTTTCTTTTCAATGATTTTACTTTTCAGTTAAGTCTCTTCTCACCAACGAACTCTCTGAAATTAACAGAATAACCAGAATTGTATGCAGAATTAGGACTCCAACCTGGATGAAGTCTGTTGTAGTCTCTGTTCATGTGATTTTCCATTTTGGGAGATAATCTTCATCTGGAAAAGGAATTAAAAACTGCATGTCTTATAATGCAAAAATGAATAAACATCAAAAGACATGGGGAAATTAAGTGAGAGAAATGGACAGAACTTTGAGTCCAGTCTTTCATAGAATTCTCCCTAACTTCATACAACAATTATTATGGTATATTTCATAATTTCATATAGAAATAAATATTTTCCCATTAAAAAAAATTATTATTTCTTTAACTCTACACAAAAGAAAGAGGGAAATATCTAAAATGAAAGCCAGGAATATTTTATGTAGATTACAGCAATAAAATCTCAACCTCTGCAACTATCAGAATCAATGTTACTGTAGGGGTCTGACCCAAAATTCACTGGAGTCTAGGGAGAGATTCGTCCTGACTTCAATGGGCTTTGGATTAGGTCCTGCAAGAACAGCCAAACCCTGCAAAAATTTGTTCTGCCAAGTTCAAAACCAGATCTTTGAATACAAATAAAACTGAACCTCAATATCATCTCTTCTTGCAATAAATTCTTCTAAGTTCATTGGGTAGAAGGAGCTGAGATTTCACAATACCTAAAAGCTCCAGTTCCCACATTCCAACAGAAATAAAGAAACCTGGTGGGGCTTTACTGGTTCCATCGTTTCTCGTCTCCAGGGACTACTGAAGACAAGGCTCCTCACTCTTTGGTGCAACTCGCTCTCCGTTCCCACGTGAAAGCGGGTAGGAACCTCTACCACAATTACAGTTCACAGGGCGGGAAAGAGATGAAAAATGCATCTTTCTTTTATTTGGTTTCCTCAGAGATTATGGATATAAATCCTGTGCCCAGATGGAAGGGAGGCTTGGTTGGTTTTTTTTTTGTTTTTTTTTTACCCTTTCCACAATTTCTTGGCTCCCATTTCTTACTTGGAAGTCAGTTTTATTTATTTGGGGAAAGGTGCAGGCTGGACAGTTGAGGCCATATTTCATATATTTGCAGTCTTATGACTTTAATGGCTCTGTTTTTTTCCGCTCATCATTTCCCTACTGCATTCACTCGTCACTGCAAAAACAATAAATCCCAAGATTAATCCCCTGGCTCTGTAGCATATTGAATGCACATAGTGTCCTCCGGAGAGCCGCGGCTGCCGTCACACCTCCCCGACTGCTCACTGGGCGAGCACTCGCCGTCTGCTTCATTCCCGTCTGGCACGTGCAACCCTAGGGCTGAACTGATAAAACCATATAGATGGTCTCTAACGTAGCTGGCAGGCGTTCAAATGCAGGTTTATTCAGATATTACAGCCCTGTTTGATAACGTGGGTCAAGGGATTCTGTGGGGATGGCTGGTCTCTCCATCGCTGCTGGCCCGCGCGGGTGTAGGGTTTAGGGCTGGGTTGGAAAAACAGTGATCTTCGACCGTTTTTACTAGCTTTTTCATTAGTTGAAGTGTAACATATATCAGCAAGTCTTGCATTACACCGGGTAGATTTTTCTAAACAGCTCTTCCTGTGGTGTTCCTCTGCCAATAATACTTTAATTTAAATTAAATAGCATCATGAGAACTCAGTAACCTGGCTCACCAGACTCCACAAAGAGTTTTGTTTAGATGAGACAAAGAGACGGTGCTTCTACTTTCGTTAGTCACAGTTAAGGCTGAGTATCATCTCTCCTCTGTTTATATATAAAAACAATTTAAAAAAATTGGATAATACTTAACTACATTTCTCATCTCTCTTTTTTATTTTTTTTTAGATTGTTTCATATTTAAGATATCTTTTATTCTGCAAAGTAGCAAACTGCAAGGAAATCTGTAACAAATCTTTCTGTTTTCAGGAGAATCTGATATTGACTTTTCTCTTTTCTACCTGTACCTGACAAGACCATGTTTTGATTTTCTTTAAAAACTTAAATATTTGAAGAAGTGATGGAAAAACAACACTTGGTTCCTTCCCCCCTCCACTTCATTCATTACCCATGACTAAAGCTCAGATCAGATTAATTCAGAATAAGTTACTTATGGGGAAAAAAAAGAATAAGAAAAAAATGAAACATGAGTGAGCAGGCGATGTTGTATGTAAGGTTTGTGTCCTTTGGTAACAGAAATATCTCAGGGGGATGGCAAGTCAGATTTTGCAAGAAAATCCACTGTCATTACTATTAAAATTATTTCAATTGACTTCAGAAACGTGTATAAAAATGATTCCTACACAAGCTCTCTTAAATGTATGTAATACTATAGCTCCATAAGCCACTATAATACCTGGGTTTAGCATTCATAATCCCTACATCTGTCCTGTATAATATATGTATAAAAACACACACATACACATAGTTTTGTTGTTCTAAATATAGGCCATATTTAAGTTTACTTTCAGTGGGTCAGGACACATGGATTTAAATTAAAGCAATAGTGAACGTCATGTTTCTCTCTGGTTGACATGAACAAGCATCTCCGCATGCAGCGTTCAGGAATCGACTTCAATACACTCGGCAGAAGAGCTTGACAATTCTGCCAGATCTGATGCAACACAAATTTAAAATATATGGTCACTGGCTAAAGAGCTACAGAACCGACCGCTCACCCCAGCAAACATATCTATTGCCGAATTCCTTCAGTTTTAGCTGCTAGCTAGTTTATTCTGTCCATCAAAGATGTTTTCATTAAAACTGATTATCTGCTGAAAATAATAGAGTAAAAGGGGACACCAATGATTTTTGTCCTAAATTAGCTGCTTTTTTTTTTCCACAAAAGTATCGTTAATTTCACCCACCACTATTTATTTCCCTTTCAGAAGCAGAACCCAATCATTATGTATAAGCCAAAAAAAGTGGAAATAAAGAGAAAAAAAATTCTGATTACGAGCATATACCCTTACTTTCCCAACACATCTGTCGTAAATTTCCGTTATGTCCAAATACTAATTCTGACGTTTTTCTCCCAAGACTGCCATACCTGTAATACCTAGCATTAAAAAGCACTGGAGACATTTTTATTTATTTTTTTTTTCCCCGCCATGGCTAAGCTGGGACAAATCGTACTAAGGAAAAGCTGTAACCATCAGCTCGCAGACAGCCTTCAGACAGCAGCAGCGGGGCACTGAGGTACCCAGGGCAGCTCTCTGCTCCTGCTGCCAGTGCTTGCTGCCTCACAGACCCCCTTGTTCTCTCCCCGTTGACTGGCAGATTACTCCTGCAACAGAAAGAAGGCTATTCCTATAGGAAAAGGCGCCTATTAGGTTAAATGACCCCATTTTGGTGGGATAAGAGGGAGGGAAGCATCGCACTTTTCAGGAACTCGAGATTTTTTTGTGCAAAGAGGCAGAGAAGAGCATCCTCTTGACAGCAGCCTGCTTCTTCTCCGGCTGCATCAGCTGGTGCACCAATGCCAAGCAGGGCTTGCCTCTGGTGTATCCCGACTACAGCTGCTACGTGACGCTGGCTCTGACACGTGGAAGTAGCTCCATGTAGTAATTTGCTCAGAATTAGAAAGAGGAAACTCAAAAAGACACAGCAGACAGAGCCGGTGTCCAAATGTTTGAAGAAGGAGAACTTCTTATGGGGATTGAACTTTCTGTAGCCAAAACTACTTGGTTTGCTATGAAGATTGTTGATTCACTGTCTTTTATTATTTTAATATGTTTCTGTTAAACTAACAATGCATTAGGAGCCAAATCCTCAGCTGGGATAAATCGTCTGATTTATCAGCCTACCTTCACGACACCCTTTTTGCTCCGTCCTGCAGTGTTAAATCCCGCTTCAGCTTCATCAGTAAAAGCCTTTTCCAAGTTAAAGTGCTGGAGGTAAACAGAGGAAAAGCCTTTTCCTGTTGTTGCGGATACTGCTCGGAGGCTTAGCATGGATTTTTCAGGCTAAGGATTTAATTGCACTGTCTAATCTGAGATGTCTTTAAATCTTGGATGCTGTTCATTAGACAGATATTTTCTGCTTCTTTTTCCAAAACTTAAGCATCACAAAAACAAGAACATATAATGCTGGAGCCTCAAAAACCCGCCCTAGGCAGCTCAGCGAGACAATGGTGTTCCGAGATGAGATTTTTAAAATCTGAAAACAGTGTTTCTAGGAATCTTTGCCAAAACACTTTGGAACCTCTTCCTACCAATGAGACATACAATAGGCTGTGACTGAAAGAATTCAAAAAACAAAAGATTCAGGACATTAAATGCTTTTACCCCATACAGCCTGGCCGAGTAACAAAATAATTACTCAACATTCATTTTCCATAGCGTTCACAAAGTTGTAGGTGCTTCTCTGAGGCAGGAACATGCAGTTCCTGCCCAGAGACCCACCATATCTGGCTGAGGGGCTTTCACCACATGCTGCATGGGGAGGGGTGGCAAAATTTCCTTCTAACACCTGCCTCTGGGGAGAAACCTGGTTAAAACTGTTCTGTTATTATTTCCTCCCTTTTTCTATTTTAAACACTTATGAAAAATGGGGCTAAAACATATGAACATGAAGAAATGTTGCCTGACACCAAGCATCAGCGTCAATTACATTTTTCTGTAATAGAATGTATTCAGAATCTCCTCCAGTTATTTTATTCATGATTTTGTATAATAAAATGCAATAAAACTCCCATTTATTTTCAATTCTTCTATTTTTAATAACATAAGCAAAAATGAACTTGATAATCCCATTTCTCTAATCAGGTTGTGAAATGCTGCGCATATTCAAGAAACATTTGGCAGCCAGTCAAATCACTAGCAGAAGATCCTTTATTTTTCTAATTTGCTGCAAAAGTCTGAAATCAAGTTCTTTCCGTGTTTGCTTTGTGTGGTGAAGCACATGACTAATTCCCAGATGAGCCTCACAGGTATGTGGGGCATGCCGAGTGTACCTCTCCGTTTAATCAATGTGTATAAAGTGAGGTGTTTGATATTTCAAATCATTCAACACACAGTTTTTATTTCTTAACTTTTTTTCTTCTATATAAAACCCTTTACATCTCTTTTTTGGTGCACTTTCATGTGCTGACAGTTTTTTCCCCCACTGTTCCGTAGTTTTTTTAGGGATGGTGGGCCTCTCTGCATTTGATAGAGAATCAATTTGAGTACAGTTCCTGGGGATTTACACTGGTATAAATGGTGGGAGAATCAGGTCTAGTATATCACCATCTTTTCTCAAGCTGCTGTCTTTCGTCCTGCTTAATACTTTGGAAATTATACTATTTTCTGCTGTTAAGTCTTATCTGTGTTCCCATTCTATGCAGAAACAAACAAACCCCAGTTATCTCTGGTGAAGTCCTGCAAAATTATAACCTTCCACGCCAAAATGATAGCTTAATCTTCCAGGAAACAGCACAGACAGACAATATTTGAGCTTTGGGGGACAGCAGTTCACTGTGGCATGTGAAGTTGGACCAAAGGACGTGTGAAGGGATGCAAAGACTGAATAATTAATTTTGCTTCTGATTTTTTACATTGATGCACACAGAAGGGTCTTAATGCAACTGGCCTCAGGTGTTCACTCTTGAAGAGCTCTGCATCATAAAGTGGGCTTTTCTTTCCACTTTTAGTAAAATAAGCACATTGCTTTATGTTTAATAGCATGCAGACAATGCTGTAAGCATTAAAAAAGTATTTTCTTTTAGACCTACACAAATATGCACCTTAATTTGCATTTCCTGTAAGCGCTGTACCGGCTGTGGGCGAGCGTTATTGGGACGGCAAGGTGGGGAGGTGTGCACCTGATCTGTCTCTGTCTCCTTCTCCGCCGAAAGCCATCTGCTGGCAAACGATCAACGCAAACGGGCGCCGGGCTGGGTGATGCTGACAATGTCCCACTCCTCCACCCCTAACTGAGGCGGATTTTGGTACCAGCCCAAGCTGGGGGTACCATGATCTGCAAGCTGGGGGATGCTGCGGTGGGGATGCTGGGACCTGTAGCTCAGCGGTTGTTCCTGTGCTGCGGAGGAGCCACTTTCTGTTCCTGTTACTCCGGCTGTTTAAAAATAACGCATCCCAGAGCCGAAGGAGGGAAATTGCAGGCCCCGGGACGCGAGGCTCTTCCTGGTGCACAATGGCAGGAAGGCACCGCTATGGTTTCTCTGGGACCTGGGTGGCCTGATACAACGCTGCGAAAGAAATTCAGTGAGTGTGCACGGCAAATCTATATACAATACATGAGCTCTGTGTTAAAGGACAAATAATGCTAGACGCTTTATCAGCGGCATTATGAAAGTGCCTCGTCCGCTGGCTGTAAGTGCTAATTAACCCTGTGGCATCTTCATGCATAAAACCCTTTTGCTTTTATCAAATAACCATTATGCTTAAGCATTCATTCTTTGTTTCTTCCCTCACGCGTCCTCATACTGAACCACTATTCCTGCTACTGAGAGAAAGCACACCATGGTTATCCAAGCACTTTTGTACAGGTGAAGAGCGATGTCGGCTCTGCCCCAGAACATCACTGGTGAACCAAGAGAAAGAAAACTGAAGATACAGCAGAAGGCAATCTGTCCATGGGATGGGTGTATGTTCTACAGGCACACATAGGCACCAAAATGAAGTTATCCTGTAATGCTACCGCAATAGTGAGATCCAAATGCTGTGTGCGTGTGGGTTTCCCAGCCTCTGGGTAAGTTAACGTTTTGGACAGAACTTACACGGCAGTGGCCTTCCGCATTGCTCACTGGCTCCTGTTTCAAGCCCTGCCAAGCTCTCACTTCAGTGGTACCTTGGTGAGATACTTTGACTTGCCCCACCTTGATACGTTCCACAGATTAATCATACAAGATATAAATCAACGAGTTCAATTTATTCCATTTTAAAAACTGTTACGTTACTCTCTTGATGTGAAAACTGCATATAGGGCCCCAATTTTGCCTCTTAAGGTGATTTAAAGTGTTGCCTAGGGACTCATCGCTGATAATTTTAGCTGTATGCTCACCTTGCGCTCCCTGAGGCAGACGATCAGCCTGTATCAGCTCTCAGCATAACTACGAGCAGCTCGCTGTTGTTCAGATATACACATGGGTTTGGTAAGTAAAGGACACCTACAGTGGGTGGTGTTCACCACGGCAAAGCCTGCAATACCCACAGTTTCTCCTGCTGTGGTACAGAGCAGCAGAAAGGAGCTGTATTGTACAGAAAAAATAGAGACTGCGTTCAGTTCCCGGTAACTTCGCTGCCTGCTTGAGAGCTCATAACATTTCCAATCACAGAGGTAAGTGACTTTTTTGGGGGTCAAAAGCCATCACTAAGACACTCAGAAGGGGGCAAGTGATTCCAAATCCTACCAAGTCTCAGCCCCCTGCTCTTTCTGACATACTCAGTGACATAAAGTATGTGGACCTGTAATTAAAGTTACTACAGAGGCAAAGCAAACAAACCCCGAAGCGTATAAGGAACATCTAATCATGATAGAAAAATTGCACTACAAAAGTATGATAAACAAAACACTTATTATGAGTACCTTAAAAACCAACGACAAACGCAAGATTGTAAAGATCAACAATAAAAATTAAATGTAAAAAAAAAACCCAAACAAATGTCTCCTAAATTAATGACAATATTTATAGAATAGATCTAAGCACAGACCTAATATTTAGCTTTATTTAATTTTTGGCTCCCAAGAGAATTAAAAAACCAGCTGGTATTGTTGATCTAATAGCGCCATGTCGGCCCAAGCAGACAGCGTAAGAACTGTGTGAGGTTCAATGTCAACAAGCTATAGACTTGGAAAGATTGAGTTTACTATTTTATTTTAGGTTTAAATGTTGTGCTCTGATGAGAGTGGAATTAGACGAAATTCTAGAGCAAATATAGAGTTTAAACCCTAATTCACTGAGTCAGTTTAAGCAAAGGGAGAAATATATATCACCCCACTCGTTACCACCGGCTGAACTGTACATTACAACATCAACAGAGAGCATCAGCTGGCTTGGCTTCTGGAGCTGGGGAACCTCCTTCTTTGTAGTTCACTTTGGTTTTCAGGAGGGATCTGTGAGACTAAGTTATAAACAATAACATAACGATCCTAATTTTGTTCTTAATTAGTCACCTATTCGGAGGAGGGAGTTTACTGTCTGATTTTTGAAAACCTTACAAAATTAGGCTGCCTGTCTAGGTGCTTATTTGTGGATTATAATGTCTAACTTTTGGCAATGGAAATAGCCTTTAGGATCCTTTCTCTTCTAAATAAACATAATTAAAAACAACAACAACAAAGCTCCAACAAACCCAGACAAGGATTTTGTCCTGATGTAGTCAGCCAAAATGGTAATTATCTCCAGTAGGACATTGTGGTCCATGAGGGATATAGTTCGGTTACAGCTCTCCACTGCCTCTCTCCGTGTTATACATTTATTCTGTGCTCCTGAACATCTGGGGGCTTGTTCAGCGTGAAAGGACCTATGTGAGAATCAAGAAGTATAGGTAATGACACTGACTTAATTAACAATAGAAAAAGGTCATGTTTCTGACCACCCAACAAGACATGAACTCCAGTTCACAAAGTTTTCTTCCTCTGTGACCCTGCGTGCAGTCTGGATGTTGGCTCTGTCTGACTGTGATTCCTAGACCTTTTCTGACATGTGTCCTTCAACCAAGGGACCAGTGAACCACTAACAGAAAACCAAAGTAAAAGCTTCTAGCTTTTTAGACCTAGCCAGGATTACAATGAACAGACGTCTCCAGAGAATGCCTGTGCAATTGAAATTTGCAGTCTGATATCTAGAAGATATTTTGGTAAATTCAGACAGAACAAGCCGAGGCACGGTGGGAAAATTAAATGCAGAACGATGCGCTAACTATGCTTTTCTCCACTGTATCCATCCCTTCTCTCCAAAAGCAGTATGGCACTGGCCCACGCACTGTCATTCATATCTTAGTCTGGTGTATCACGGGGATAATAATGAACCCTGAAAAGCAGAGGAATGTTAGAGAAGACAAAAAAGAGCGGTACTGTTATGTACGTACAGTCTAGTCAGAGCAAGAGGACAGCAAGAGAGCAATTCAGCATCTCTGTACATCAGTCAGAACTAACGAGGACTTTGCAATCACCTTAGACAACTTCATAGCTTGCCAATATATATTTATATTTCTAAATTTACACACACACATACATTAGTACAAGGCTGCCGACAAACTAAAATCTGGTTTGTGGGTGCCAAAATTGATTCCAGATTGTATGTATAGAATTATATAAACATCTTACATGTCCCGAGGTTGTGGAATGTGTAGGAGGGCAGGAGAGCAGCCAGCTCCCTCACCCAGCCCAGCACACACAAAACACCCAAGGGACTATTCGAGTCACCCTGGGCTCAGGCAACAAATATTTAATTAGAGTGACAAATAGGATGAGCGGGTCTGAGCTGTTCCCCCCTCCTTCTTATGTTAAGGGAACAAAGCAAAACACTAGGAGGGAAGCCTCTGTAATGCCCCAAACGCCTCCCCGCCTGGAAGGATGGTTCTTCCCTCCAGCTTTTCCAGCTTGGATCTTTTCCATCTCATGTGGAGCAAATGGCAGAACGATCCTGACACAGAAATCTCTTAACCATACTCTAAAGTCTGTCCGCACATGGGAAAAAAAACCAACCCAAAACCAACCCGATACACGCATCGATATGGGACTTCCCCAACTGACAAACACTTCCAGATAAATATTTCCACCTGTCAGGACTGGCTTCCCAGGTACAGGCTAACAGTACGCTACTGATGTGACATACTGCACGGTATCGTAAGCTATCCAATATGCCCCTTTTTCTTCTTTATATTTATTCATACTGAGAGCCCATAATCTTTTAGTAAGACGCATTTTTTAAGAAATAACAGCAAAGTGCTTCTAAAGCCCATTTTATAGGGAAACTTGCTTTTTTTTCCTATTGTTGCATATCTTTATCCCCTCTGGAATGATTTCTCAGTGATATATAGTGCTAGATGCTCTTTACCATCAGTTTCTTGGCATTAAATTGCACCCAGTTTAGTTTCTGACACATCCGGTTGAACAATAAAGTTTTTGGAAAAAATTTGAGCCCTGACACACAGGAGCTGTACATAATTTTTCTTTAATGTTCCTAAAGGCATCTTTTGCATTCAGGAGACCATTTAATAGCACCAGACTTATTTTTTTTTTTTACTGTTCTACCTCCCCCCTTTTTTGGATCAGGTCAGTGAGAGGAGCAGAGGCTATGGAAAATCTCTGGGTTACATTTCTTATAATATCCTTGCAGACCAAAACTTTTTTTTTTTTGGTCATCTGAAGATGGACATAATAAGTAACTAGGTGTCTTACAAACCTGGGTGTGACCTTCATTCTTCAGCCTAAAAGTCAAGGATTTAGTCCTATTTCAGCAACAGCATCAGATTTTTATAAGCCTGGGAATGAACTGAAATCTCTATTTTTTCAGGTCTGATAATAATTTCAGTATATATTGATTTAGAATCTGCTATATTTGGTATAATGCTTAGACACAGGCAGAGAAATTAATTAGGGTAGCCTTAATTCAGAACTAGCAGTTGACCTTTCAAGCCCAGGGCAAACCTCTGAACTACAGCCAAAGCTGGGCATGGATCTGGGATGACAGTTACCAGTGCTGTGGGCAAGCACTGGGGTCCATATTCACTGGAGGGGGAACAGTGGTACCCAGAGTCACTCCTTGTGCTCCCAGTCCCAGGTGCATACCTTGTGTCATGAAATCATAGAAGGGTTAGAGTTGGAAGGGACCTTAAAGATCATCTAGTTCCAGCCCCCCTGCCATGGGCAGGGACACCTCCCACTAGACCAGGTTGCTCAAAAGCCCCATCCAACCTGGCCTTGAACACCTCCAGGGATGGGGCAGCCACAGCTTCTCTAGGCACAGAGAATGCATTGCCACACAGCATTTTGCTCTTCTTTGGACAGCTGGGAAGGAGGACTTTGGGTGACTCCATAGCCCACACCTAACATGCAGCCTAGGCGCAAACACTGACCCACCAAAACCTGTTTCTTCAGCTAATGGGCATAGCCAAATCAATACTGTACTTTCATACGGAGCAAAGTTCTAATAAAATTGTATCAGCCCTCTGCTTATGCTGGTGGCAGGGTCACCAAACAAAATTTTTTTCTGGTCTCCCATTTTCTTGCTTTGTGAATGCCAGGCCAAAACAATATCAGGATAATACATTCTGTATTACGTTGTACAGTAGCCAGCATGCCATATGCAGGCTGAATTTTTTTTAATATCAAAGGTATCCTCCTTATTACATCTTGAGCCACGCAAAAGCCTACATTTCCTACACAGAATTCTAATGCATCATTTATAAAAGATAAGCTAACCTGTTGCCTATGAGCTGTAATTAAATCAATAATTCCTGGTGGAGTTCTCATTAACTAGTACAGTAGGAACAGCCATAGCCTGAGGTACTCCTTCCTGCCTGTAGTTTTATTTTGTTTTTCTGCACATCTGCTTCCTATCATGCCTTTTAATACTAACACCTTGAATGTGAATGATTCCCCTAGGCTTTCTGGCTGGCCACCTTGCTATTGTTTTTCTCCTTTAAAAAAAAGGAGAGAAACCCCCCCCTGACCTAAATGATTTGGTTCTTCATAAAACACTACTGTCTTCACTGAATCCTTGTGATAGATCATATTTACATAGTTAATCCTTAATGAAGGGAATTCAGTATTTCCTCGTGTTATTGTTGTACGTTGTACAAGAAATACACTTTGAGATTTTTTTCTCATTTGGTATAAGCCAAATAATTTTCTTGTTTAAAATCATTCTTGATATCCCTGTCTATAAAGGCAGGATGGTCCAGGGGTATAACCTGATTTCCAGAAATCTAGACTCAATTCTCTACCCCAACACAGACTTTGTGTGATTCACTCTTAGCTAAGCCATGCAGAGTTTGCCTTTCCTGTATGTTTCAGTCCCTGTTCTCTGGAAAGGGCTGGATAACCTGGAGTTTAGCATTGGTGACTCACCAGTGAGAAGATGGAGAGGGTGGTACTTCACATGGTATGCACAGGAACCAGCCCTCACAGATGACCAAGAAAGAACAGATGAGCAAGGACATGTCTTGGGTAGCAGCTTCCCCTAATACTGGTATCTTTGGACTGCAGGGGGGGCGCTTAATGTATTAAATTAATTTCTGTCAAAGATTCATAGCCTATTTGACCATCCATCCACTTCAACAATGGATAAGAAGACAGTTTTGGATGGAGGTGGGTACATTTCATGGCATGGGTTGCAGCAATTGCACAGCATGTCGGAGATCCTCTGCCTGATGCTGTTCAAACTCGTATCAGACCTCCAGGTGCTTTCCCAAGAAATTGGCTGCTGCCAAAGTGGGGTTTTCTTCACCTTCCTATTGAGCAGTTTTTCATCACAAGAAAGACAACTTTTCAGGGCCAGAAGAGAGACTAAGAGTTAATATGACCTCATAGCACACTCAATAGGGAGACCAAAGTCACGGATTGCAGTTCTCACCCTAAGAAGTGTTTGCACTTTAACTGATGTGAGTTTAATGGAAAGTACATTGACCTAGACTAAGTGTTTCTGCACCCATGTTTGCTACGAAAAAAAACAAAAAGGCAGCTCTGTAGGTCCTTTTCCTTTTGCAGGCATTTCTTGCTTGCTTGTTAATCAACCAAGCAAAATCTAAATCATCTCAGTCACCCCTGACACTTAGCTTTGATGGAGCTTTGACAGCACAGGCAGAGAATTTTCAGAAACCACATATGCATTCCATACCAACAACCTATGACTCCATCCACTTCCCACTCTCCTACTCTTCCTTGCCCTCCCAGCACAAGACGGGATACAGGACTGAGTAGCCATTTGCCCTTTTTTGTGTTTCACGCCTTCCAGTGTTCAGCAATTGCTGAGAGAGGAAGAGCAAGCAGAGAGGAAGACGAAGTAGAAAAGAACCCTGCCAGCTTTCTGGGAGCCAAAAATGCTTTGGACTGCTCAGAAGCTATTTACATTTTATAGATATGGTTTTCTCACACTTGCGACTTAATTGCATTATAAAAGAATTCCTCCTCCGTCATGGCTGGTTCAACCGCAGGCAGTACCCAGATGGTATGCAGAGAAGCACTTTGCTTCCAGACGGGCACAAATTGCATCTGTCTTTCCTTTGCTTTTATGAGGTCTAGGATATCAAACAGGATATGTTGGAGGCCCCAATTCAAGTACACAATTCACTTTATGCAAATGTTTATGAGCATTACTGAGCAGGAATGACTTTGCCATATTAGGAGCTAGGATAAAGGAATAGTTTGAATAGTATGTCCAAAATCCCATAGATTCAACCACAGATGTCTCAGCAAAACTCTCGAAGGGAAAACAAAAGTCCAGATAGGAGCAATCCTGTTTATCGATGAAGTTCATGAACTCATTTGTCCCCTGAAGGGTTGTAAAAAAACCAAAAAACACAAAAACAAAAACAAAACACCAGCTCAAAAATGTATGCACGAGGGGGAGAATAGGGAAAAATGTTTTCTTCTAAGATCACAGTGGGCAGCTTATGGGCAGTTTAATAGATTATGTTCATACAAAAACTTTTTTCATAAAAGGACGGAGTCTTTCTGACAAACTACTGTAGCAGTTTGTTTCTTTTTCTGTTATAAGTTCCTGGTAAACTTAAGAGGGCAAGATCTTATAGACAGTGTGGCTGTTCAACACGGAGGCTTTCAAAATTACGCCAGGCTTGCACGGCTTTCATTTCCCCTTCCTTTGTCGTGTCCTGCGCCGCCTTCCCCTTGGCTCTCCAAGAGGCGCCGGAGCTTTGTGCATCAGATGCCAGTGATGCTGCCGGGAGATGGATGGTGAGATAAAGGCCACGCCGGGCACCGACCCGTGGAAGCAGCGCTCTCGGCGCAGCGGTGTTTTGCAGGTGGTGGATCAGCGCTACGCCTGGTCGCTGGGTTGGCAGCCTTTTCTACGGCAAGCGGAGCCCTCACCTACGTTGCAGCTGGTGCTGACAGAACAAAACGCGTATCGTAGCCTGGATGTAACGCGTTTAGCTCTGAAATGCTTCAGCTCTACTCTCGCCATAGCAATGCTAAGATTTTATGGATTTGAGGGTTTTTGTGACGTATTAGTTGATCGAGAAAGGACTCTTCCTTAGCCAAACAGGGAAGGCAGACGGGCTAGAAAATAGAGTTCAAAATACACCATGCTTTTTTAAAAAAAATCTCTTCTACTAGTCCTTCCCTTTGTAAAAGTAACATACAAAGGCAGAGCTCCAAGATTATGAAACCTGTGTTCAGAATACTTTGGGTCCGGCTGGTTTCTATTTATAAATTGCAATAATAGAAACGTCGTAAAAAGAAAAAGCCAACAAGCTGAAAATCAGAGCTGGAAGCTGCCAGGCTGGGAGTTCTGGTCCCAGTGGTTTGTGAGCAGTGACTTAACAGTTCTTCCTTTTTCCTCCCCCTTTCTGATTGCTTACTGCTTCCTCCCATCTGTTTAGCTTCACAAACTAAACATCAGTCATCATTTCTAGCAATTTAGCCCTCAACAGTTTCTACCTAGCAGGCCAGTCCTTAAATTTTCCAGCTTTTTGCAAGTTCTCTTTGAGGATGCATTTCTATTCCCCCTGAACTTCTTTATCTGACCAACTATTCTAGATGCTTGCAAAATACCTTCTAAGAGACGTTTGGTCTCTTAGATGCTGCCAACTTTTGTTTCTCTGAAGCTATTGCATTTAGTTTGGTTTCCAGTGCACTTTTTGGAAGCTTTTAGTTACAGAAACTTCAGAACTTTTCCCATTGTGTTTGGTATTCATGCCCTCAGGCCTGCAAGAAAAGCAATAAATGAAGACATGTTCAGATGTTTCCAGACTCAAATTCTTGTACAATTTCCTTCAGTTCAGACCAAAAATTTATTCTACATAGTTTTCTTCACTAATCACTTGTATCAACAGCCTGGCTACACTGTGTTTACCAGCAGTCTAGTTTGCTTTATGGTTTCAGCTGGGCGAGTTATTCATAGGCACTATGGAACAGAGTAAAAGCAAGCTACTCCATGAGTATGGCCCATAGCGCATGCCTTGCTCTTCAGGAGCCTCACAAACATTAATTATTCTGCATTGACCATACCACAGAGCAGAAATAAAAACATTTATTCTAAGATTTTTATCCCTGAGGTTTTCTGACTTTTTTTGGCGTCCACAAATCACCATGACCACTGCAAACTCCTTCAAAGTCTCTCAAGACGACATGTCAACAGAACTGTAAAAGCAAGGCTTCAGAAAACATCTGATTCAATGTCTTTTCATTGCACTGCTTATTCTCCAACTGACTATGACATTCTTGAAGAATAAAAATTGAAGAGCAGACCTCTTTTTCTTCCTCAAACTCTTTTCTAAAGACAGCGCTGTAGTGTAAGCAATCTGGGGGTGTTGCGCATGCTTTTCTTAAACTTTCTACCAGAAAATAAATTTAGAAGCTATAAATAGTACATGTGCATGTAGAAGCGAGTTTACCCTATAGGCTTAATTTTATGTATAATTCCAGTTGTTTGCTGTGTTTTGTGTACATTAGACAGCAAGCTCTGTATGGTGTGTGGTTGATAGTCTAAGTTCCAATAAAGTATAAGGAAATAGCACTAAATCTTGTCCATTTGCTGAAATGTCCAAAGGGCTTTAGCTGACATAACATTGCGGAAGACTGGCTTGTGACTCCCGCCAAGTCCAAAAGTATCATTTTCATGGAAGGACGGCAGAGATGAGAAACTTTGTCGCGGCGCCTTCCTCATGCTGCTTTCATTTTCCTCAGCCGCCTGACGAGATTTTTTTGTTCAGGTAGGTGTGGACGGAGAAAACCTGCAGACTTGCAAGCTTTCCCTAGGCAATCCGGCAGCAGGGAGCGCTCAGCAGCACGCAGGACTGGACACCGACCTGAATAAAATTGCCGCTTCACAGGCAGGCCCCAGAGTTTGGCAAGCCCTGTTTCCAAGTCCCTAATTAAAAAGCAGCCGAGCCAAATGCGTTTGCACCAGTGTCACGGTCACACTTCTGCCTTCATGCTGGTTATGTGATCGGCATCAGAACCGCTCATTAGAAATGCTCCTAGAAATGCCCTAGGAACCCAGTTTTTGAATTTCGGGCGACAGCTACTTCAGCCGCATATGCAATTAGAGGATGCATAAATGAGCAGGCAGCTGCTTAATTTTCCCCATGTCTGTGAAAACAAGGGTAACCAAGCACATAATGGATGCTGAAGGAAAATGACAGTGACTGTTTATGTATTTCTGTTGGGATGAGAGATAACACTTCACAACTGCCATGACATATCTCGTTTTGAGGACCAGTCCTCGGTTACTGTCCCGCTGCTACAAGCAACCTCAGTCAGGCAGAGCCAACGTGCTATACAAGAAGAGATCTTCAAAGATTTGTTGCTCCAATACCTACCCCATGAAGCCTTCGCAGCTTTGTAGGGGCTAGAGAAGAGCGGGAAGGACCTCGGCTATGTGAGGTGCGCACCCCGGTAAGAGAAAATGCTTCTCCATATAGTTTAGTTGTGGAAGAGTGGTGATTCAGGCCGTAGGAAAGACTTTATGGGTTCTCCTGCCTGCCCCTGGTAATTGCCTAGTGGAATCTACGTGAGATGAAGAATACCTAAATTATAAAGGACATAACAAAATGTTGTATAATATTTATTTTCAGAAGCAGTATGACTGGTCTTGGATTTTAGTCACAATTATCGTGGATTTCACTGACATTTCCTTACTAGCGTCTGTAACTGCTGCTGCTGCGCAGGGCATGTTGGACAATTTCATTAAAAAAAGGTACTTCTGCAAACCACAAAATCAAACCTTCATCTTTGTGACAGGCCTTTAAAGAGCTGACACCAAGCTGTGTGAGAACACATGAAAGAAGCTCACTTCCGAGCATTAAAAAAATGTGGAAAGGTAGATGGAGCACTGGTTATCCATTCCAGTCCAACATGTCTTATATTAAAGCATATTGCAAATAAAAACTGTCTTTGATTCCAAAATTTGAAAGCTGAATGTAAATGTGTTATGCTTTAATCCGTGGAAGATCAGCTCCCACTAATTCACTATTAAAAGAATGTGTAATACATGACCCCAAACTGGAAGAAATGTAGGGAAATAATAGTCAAACCTCAACAGTATTTAAAAAAAAATTTTTTCTTTACCAGACTAGCAGGGAAGACAGTTTCCTGATAGTCCTTTCGGAGGTGAAAATTCAAACGCAACTTCTACAACTCATCAACTCTAATTAAGAAACAATTAGGATAATGATCAGTGAACAGTTTTGGCAAGAACAAATACACCTTCTTCCATCCATTCATCCTTGCCATTAGAACTGTTAATTGTTACAGCATTAGAGATGCGTAACGCTGACAATAGGAAGTAATGGGGGAGAATATAAGGATATAATTGATGAAAACGTAAAAGAGCTCAAGGTTTTGTATTCCCTGCAGTGCATTTTGTGAGCTTGCAGAACTCACGGGTAAATTAGAATTTTTACTGTGCCCGTCACCTGAACCCCATACTTTTCAACAGCTGGATTTTCTAAAAGTTTTCCGGTGAAAGCTTCTGTTTCACTCTTTATTCTAGAGAGCATAACCTCAAACCCATACTGCTCTAAGTGGGTACTTTACACGCTGGAGTCTGTGAGAACAGCCTAGAAGACTTATTGGCAGAAATAGTGAGGTTGCTCTAAAGAGTAGACATCCACAAGGAAATTGTACAAGCTGACCTAAACAACTGCCAGTAAAAGTGGATACCGAGTGAGATCGCTCTGCGTTCTGTACATGTCACTTGTTTTACAGAAGCCATATTTTGGACCTTCTTTAGAGAACGCAAAACATGTTTTATAGGCTTTCGTTCTCCATGCCTCTTTTGTGAAGTCCTCTACCACAAAACCATATGAACAGACTTCAGAAATAGAAAAACATGTACAGCTGACATAAACGCCTCTTTGTTTCCAGATGGGACTCCGGTAATTAGGAGCACCGCTACATGGACTTTCAGAACGATGACTGAGATTGCAAGGAAGATGATGGAGAGACCCAAACAATGTGGATGAGAACCAGATCAGGATACAACAAATTCCTAACACTGAAAGCAATGGCTTGTTGGATCCGAAACCTGCAATAAACCCAGCGCCAGCTATTGCAGCAGACTCCAATTTGGAGCAATATATTTATCTTAAATAAAGACCTTGTGTGAGAGGGGGCAATACATGTGTTTTGGTTATTTTTCAAAGGCAGCTGTTGTTAGGGAGAGGCTCATTAGTTTGAGTCCCCCAGGAAGTGTCCTAGCACAAAAACATTTTGTAGGTGAAGAGGTCAGATGTAAGCTCCCTTCAGCACAGGAGGGCTCCGTTTATCAAATGACCCCACAATTTGTCATGCAGACATCATTACACCAATACATCTGTTACACTATGTCAGTGCTTGTATATAACATGCTTGTATGCAGCGATTTTTTTTTTTTCAGTATTTTCTACTGTATATGCATGTTTATAAACTTATAGACAGACACACACAGAGGACTCCGTGCTTTCTGTTTCATTCTCCAGGATTACATACATTAAGCACACAACAGGCACTGGCAATGTTTCTGTATATATCCAGATTTGACATCAACAAACTAATTGTTACTTTACAGCATTATCTTAAATTGTCTGTGGCCATACATGTTTCTTCCGGTTTGTATTTAAGCATCTGTGTCCACAGACATAACTGAAGTAAGATTCTCCTTTTGGCTCTTTGCCTCAGGCCTCTGAGATAGCAGGGTCAATTTTCTCCATAAAACACCTCAGAGGCATCGATAATGCCAGCATACCCCATTAACCTATCAAGAAAGTGAACTTTGAAAGGAAAACGGGCGCTCCTCTTTCAGCTCTTGGTCATTTTGCCTGCTTGCTGAATGTGCTTCTCTTTTGCAGAGCAATTGGATGATAATGATAAGAAGTGACCAGATGCCACTGAGCCGGTGCCGATTGCACAAAACCCACTAACCCAGAGAAATGTTGGAGGACATTATTCTCATTTCATTTGATTACAGGGTGAACTTTAAAATGTGATCTACGCAGAGAGAAGTCATCGCTAACCCGATGATCACGGATGAGCGAAAATGTTTACTTCAGAAATTTGATCCAAACAATGCTCTCTGAGAGGACTTTTTGGCCTTTAGAAGATGTAATTTGTGGATTGATGATAACTAGGCACAGTACTGACATTAGCTCCCAGACACCGCTAGACAATAGGAAAGTACAGGAAATCCGTAAGTCGAATCATTCTCCTCGGGGAATACACTTTGTCTGACCTGGAAACCACACACTCAGCCCTGTCCAAAAGTAGAAGATTAGTCGCTGAGGTAGGTGGGCTCTCAGTACTACCTTGCATGAGCCTGATGACAGCCTGGTCAGGATGGGCCCTTGTGAAAAGGGAGTTGGCTTGAAAACAAAATATTATGGGGAAAACATTACCATTTGATCTCCTTTATACTTTCTATTTAAAAGCAAGGGCTACATACTTGGGCAGGATGCAGAATTAGCATCAGCGGAGGCTGGGTTCCCTCTTGTTAGCTGTTAGTATGTGACTGCAAATGATGATGTTGCTAGTACTCTGTATCTTGCAAAAGTCTTACCAAATTCTCATTAACTTTGAATCTGAACAAAAAGGAAAGAATAATTGTCTGTGAATAACTGTGAACTCCTAAGTGCTATGTATTTGTCGAGGGTAGTCTCTTCTAAATTTCCCATTAATAGGGGGGAAAAAAAAAACCCCTGCTAATACATTAACTGGATTACCACAGTCCCCAGATTTTTCCACTTTGACTGTATTTGAATAATACGGTTTTCAGTTAATAAAAGTAAAGACTTATTCCCTGCATTTCTAGTCATCTCTATATGCTGGGTGCACATCGACAGCCTTGGAAACTTCCAGTATCACTTCAGCTTCAGCTCCATCGTATAAAGAAAGTTACCACCCTCAAACTATTTTTAAGTCCTTTTTTTCATTACGCAGAGCTTCTCTGCTCCTCACCTGTGCTTTCCACCTATTCCCTCTGCTCGTACATTTTCTCCATCCCATAACAGAGTAGTTCCAACTCTGTGTAGCCAAGCAAACAGACATTTGGGGTCGGGGTAATGGGCAAGAGAAACCAGTGCACCGCAACAACAACAATACAAGCTTCTGTGTAAAGGAGTCCCGAGAAGCAACGCTGTCTCTTGTGGCAGCCTTAATTCTGAGGTCCCTCACCTATGACCAAGCACCAGAGGTGGATCCAGAAGCAGACGAAGTTAATCACCACCTCATGTCCTGGCACATGGGATTTCTTATAGAAAATGCCCTCATCTAGCAGAGCTAAGATGACTGGTGAGACTTGCACACCTTAAAATGGCAACTTGGGTTTCTCCTTTGAGATGTTCGTAGACTTTTATAGCCGCTTTCTGCCACCATTTCTCCTTTACTGGGGCTTTCCTGTTTCTCACTGCTAGCTTTCCCATTTTCTCCTATGCTTTGGCCCATGAGGTCTTTAAAAGGGACTGAATAACTTTTCCCTCATGACAAATTGGCGGCACTGGATCGTTATTATTCTTTAGGTTAAACAAACAGTTTGGGTAGGGAGCAGGTCTAGGTTAACTGAGGTAACAACAGGAACAGAGCTGCTGCTGAGTCCAAACACTTGGTGGGTGGCATTTGCTTGATTCCGTATTGCTGCTCTGAATTGCACAGAACTGGCAATCCAAGTGTTTTGCAATCAGGAATTGGGACCAAAAATCTGTACATTTTTGGCACTGAGGTCACAAATTAGAGTTTGGGGTTTTTTTCTGTCTTTCCTCTTTAGGAGAGCTAGGAATTTATTGTTGCATTTTGTTTTTCTTTCTTAAGTAGATCTGCTCTTCTCACAACAAGCCTTGATTTGCTAAGTCAGATGGAAGAGAACCATACCCTGCAGAAGTTGTGTGATGCCACCAAAAGTCTCAATTTGCTCCAAAGGGGACTTTCCACTTGTAGCTTGGGTGGATGTCTGTGGAAAGATGAGGCATTGCCTCCTTTTAAGGACTGCTCTGGTCTCAGCATCTGCTTATTTGGGGAAATCCCACAGGGTTTATCCCGGTCATTGCTTTGCACAGGGATGAGCTAATAAAAGTAGCAGCTTTCATTTTAAGCAAATCTTTGTGTGTGGTATGAGACTTGCTGCAGCGTCTGGACCAGCCGGCAAAGTTTCATGTAAGTCAGGCTTTTTCAAAAGACAGGTAAGTCCCTTGGCAACTGCAAGGATGAATGGTTGGATTTCATTGTTTGTACAGAAGCCCGTACCACACTTTTAAAGTAAACCAATCTAGATCCCCACAGGGTCTCTCAGCTTGTTTACTTTCAGACTCCTGGAAATTTGGGGTAGTTGTTTAATTGGCTTGTTACTTTACTGTCCTGGCAGCTCCTCCAGTACCTTTGCTCACTATATCCTTGCGAAAAAGGAAAACAAGAAGAAGAAAAAAAAAAAAAAGAAAAAAAAGAAAAATTCAATCCCATAAAGATAGCATGATAAATGTTGCATCAGCAGTTTTGGAAAAGGATTTTGTTGTTATCAAAACCGGCAGACATTAAACAGACAGTCTCAGAATAATTGGTATGGGCGAGAGGGTAAGCATTTAGTCTCCCAGTAGGCTAGCCACCTGTGCAAACAGCACTTCCAACTTCTATTTCAGTTGCTGGCTCCTGAACAGTCAATTATTTAGGGCTTTCCAGAGATTTCGCTGGTGGAGAAAAAAAACTATCCAGGCCTGTTTTTGAAAGGTAGCTTTATCAGCATAGCTTAGTTGTGCAACTATAGCCCTTCTCTTTGTTCCTCTTTAGATGACTGCAGGTTTTCAGCGAGACGGCTCTTCTTTAGCTTTTGAGGAGCAGCAATAACACCATTTGTAATGTTCCCATATTTTTCGTACCCTGCACAGATCCCTTCTACCTGCTACCTCTCTGCATATGCTGCAGAGGAAAAGGACAGATTCAGAGCGCCACAGATCATTTTATCCCTCCCTTTCCTCCCAAGAGGAGGAAACAATTCCTGAATAACTCCTAATGGGTGATTTCAGTAATGACTAAAAACCAGCGAAAATAAACTACTTCGAAAGATCTTTTGAAGCTTTTCTGGGGTATTGTTCAACAATAAGGAACGCACGATTAAATGGAGAAGTCATGAATGCGGAATGAAAAGACGGAGCTGTTTGTTTATCTCGTTCATCTGGATTAGGCATTGGTGTAAGTCATAAGAATACCCATATTGTTTTAGGCAAGGCTAATAATAACAATCATAACAAAACAACAACTTAAAAGAGCTATATGTCCTCCTATCTTGGAGAGAAATGGAACCACCAACCGCTAAATAATACATTTGTCATCCTGGTTTACGATTTCATAAGTGCCTGTTGCAAGGTTTCTTGTACCCATGGTTAAGGAGGATATTTGATTTCAGAAGCCTTTGATCATCTTATTCTGCACTCTCATGGGCATTTTGGAAGAAACTGCGCTGCTTTTTAAAAATTAAATGAATCATTTTAGACAAACATAAAATAATTCATGTGGGAAAATACATTCCTAAACCGATGTATGAAATGTTTGGCTGTGATCTGCTCATTAGCACCCAGGAACAATGCTTAAGAGTCAGTGCTGACAGCTCAGTTTTCAGTAGTGGTCAAGAGATGAAATATCAAATCATCAAAAATGCTCATACAGGCAAATATTTTCCCTGTGTGTTCTTCTCCTTCAAGGATTGTTTACGAGTCGCACACTCATAATTAATTCTACCTTCACTTTGCATTTGGCGTCTCTCAGAATGAATTGCTCAGATTTCTTCAAGTTGTTCAAACACTAACCCCCGGGACTCACCACTGCTTGTTTCCTTCCCAGTTTCTTTGCCCAGAAAGACACATGCCCAGCCCCTTTATGTCCTAACAGTTGATGTTTTCTTACAAAGTTTTTGAATGCAATCCCAAAGTTGCCTTAATGCATAGTTCGGGATCAAAACTGATGCTGCTTTTGACCAGCCAGTATGCTATTACACTGCTGGTGTCATTTGAGTCTTTGTCATTGCTGAGTCGGGTTTACAGGTTATTTGGGTCAAAAGTACAATGGTCCAGGGACGGGGGTTATGTGCACTACCATGCTGACCTGTCCCTGCTCCTGCTGGCCATCCTCGCAGGAGATCTCTCCCTCCCTTTCTCTCCCCAGAAGGACCCGGCCCCTCTCCCCCCCATCACTCAACAAAAGAAAATCACTTTTTAAACATATTTTCTAGCAACCCCAGAGACAGTACAAAGCACACTCTCTTGACCGGATCATGGTTTTCTTGTGGGAGAACTGAAGTCCCATCGTTTCAGTAAGCGAGGCGACAGATCTCGTGCAAGCGGCCGAACCTGTGCACCATCTCCCAATGGCCACAACCTGCACAGGGCTCTGCGCGTTCTCCTGGGCGCAACCTCTCGCCAAAACAGCCCCCTTCGTATCAGCAGCTACTTTAGAGCCTCGTACCAAAACGAAGCTAAATACGCAAGTAAAAAGGAAAAAAGACCACCAAGAAACAAACAAACAAAGAAAGAGAAACAAAGTTTCCAACTTTAGAGCTGAACCAGTATTTCTGACCAGAAGAAAGACTACAACCAGAAAATTGCTGGCAAGTCACTTTCATGCCAGCATGATGATGCTTCCCCGTAAACACATTCAAGAGCTTTATATAGCTCTAGTGACTCAAGGGATAAAATTTCCAATATATTCCTCAGCAGATTATTCACAGTTCACTTAACAAAACAGACACATTATTTTTTCCTTCTGTTAGCCTACGTGTCCTGTTGCTTGGTTTCATCCTACTACTCCCAGCAATACTTCCTTCAAATGGCTGTATGCCACGTTCTCCTGGCATATGGCATTTACAGCATTAGACTTAAAACATGCCCTGTTATCAGCAATGAAAGAGAGCACACTGCATTATGCAAGCAAGGTTTAAACACCTTTTAAGTGCCCAAAATTTACTCATTGTTTCATCTGAAATATTTTTTTCTTGAACCACTGAATCCCTCCCCCAGCCTAGGGACATTTCTGCGTGTGCAGCGCTCTGGAGGCATTTCCCAGTCTCAAGGGCTCCTACCATAAGTTCTGCTGTGATGCCCACACGTATGTTATCTCCTCGCTTGTGGAGACCTTACAGCCTCTTTCTCCTCCATGCTCCATATACGAAAACAATGCATACACAAAAACCACGTGCAAGCCTCCGACTTTCCAAGCAGTTCCCTCTCAACAGGGATCTCAAAAGATCTTCTGTGATTTCCATCGTGTTTGCTCTTCTGGGGGCTGTCAAGCCCAACTGAGGTGCTGTTGATCATATAGCTGTGACTGCAGACAAAGAGGTATGAAACGGCATGAGGGAGTTAAACTGACTTTTTGCTTAAATTCCATACAGTTGTTTTCAATAAGCAAGAAAGCTTCAGCTAAAAAAGACTGTTTTCTGCTAAGAGAGTAAACCAAGATAAAACCTTCTCAGCAAAAGTAACCATTTTCCATGAAAGTAAAGGGAGGCCAAAGTGCATCAGTTTTGTTTGCTTCATGTGTCTTTTTTGTGGGATCCATCAGGCAAATACCACACTAAAGTATTCGTTGAGCACAATACTAACATTTGGCATCCATCCTGCATCAGCTGAACTTGTAATCATTAAAGAGATTTACATTGTCCAATCTGCCTTGCTTTGACTCGTCAAAATCAATCTTAATACAGGGTGCTGGTTTCTACCAGATGTCACTCTTCCCTGAGGTACACGGTTCTAGAGCAAGTACATTAGGCAAAAATCACAGGAAGATGAAGATTACGTGCTATTTTACAAAAACAGCAGCGATGAGATTCAGTCTCATTGCAATTCTTCATCCCATCACTGATATTCCCCCTCATAAAATGACAGATATTTTAATGACTATATTGCTAACATTTCTATCGTGCTTTGGTTTTGCCCGATGGATAAACAAGTACTCCTCTATTCACTCCCAGTAGTTTTTGTAAGTGCCTTTTTATGTGCTGATGTAGGCTGTAAACTAAACATAGCCTGGCTCATTTTAAACTGTATTGTGAAAATACCATGCGCTTATTTCAGAGGCTATGGAATGGGAAGTACAGCTTTACAACAGATTTTATTTTACAGTCATCCAGGTTTTTTTTTTCTTTCTTTTTAAATTTTTTTAGTTTCTAGACTTCGTGACCCTTTATTGACTTTAGAAGATGTGATGTGTCCGCATCTTCTTCTTACCCAAAACTCACTTTCATGAAGATCACAAGTTATGACCCGCATGATACAAATCATTTTCCCTTCTACCACCAAAAATATTTTTTAAAAAAAGAAGGCATTGGCTTTACATTATTTTCCAAACACATTGCCAGGGAACAGCAAATCATTTTTAGCCTGATGAAACAGGTTTGTAGCTGGCTTGTCAATGGCAAAACTGTGAAATTCACATCAGTGAATTCAGTTTTCCGATTACTGGAAAACAAAATGGTTAAAAGCATAGGAAAGCAGGTTCATCCACAGAAAGATTACTTTCTAGATGTACCATAGTGTTTCATTACACACAGTCACAGATATGATATTCCATGTAATGCTGGCAGACAAAATAAGCTTTGTGTTTGTTGTAGTAGCCGAGACCCTTAGTCTCAGGTGTACGTAGCTTGTAGCTCTTTTTTCTAAAAATGGAATGGAACCCCTTGAAAGACCTTGCAGGATATTCACACTCGCAAGCTTTTCATATCTTATGCAAACCCTTACTGGGAACTGATGTTCCCTATTCAATCAAAAAGACCTCCTCGGAAGACTCCAAGTCCATATGCAGAAGTCTGTCTCTCCAATAACCATACAGAAAGAATTAAATTAGACTGAGAATTAGATGTCATGGAAACCCTTAGCTACCAGATAAATATCACTCAAGAAACATCCTTTCCCTCCCAGCTCCTAGTTGCAAAATTTGTAAATTCATTTTTTTCCATTTGTGAGACAGGACTCATTCCTTCAAGCTTTACACATAAGCTTCCTCCACACCAGCCACATAAAGAGAAAAAGATACTAGAAACATCACTCTGTCATGATTTCTTGTGAAAGATATTTTAATTGGATTTAATTGTCATAGTATATTCGTCTGTGTCCTCAATCTGAGATGGTGGGCTTAGCCCCTCCCCCCAGGTAGCTGGAGTTAATAAAATAAGCAATCCTTTTCTGCATTTTTATCTACCATCTGGGGCATTGCTAGGGTTAGTAATTCTCCATCCTGGTGGAAGCACAGATGGATTTGGGGAATTAGGGCTTCACACAGCTTGTGCTGTAGATTCTCTCAGAACATGAGCTTTTGTTTTTAAACAAATTAAGTACCTCCCGTTCTCTGCTTGGTTGCAAAGACCCTTTTCCAATATCCAATCGCATACCCATGTAATCCTTTCCTTATCGCAGCCTCGGCTAACTACCGCACCGAGAGAAACGAAAGCAAACCTCTTCCCAGAGGTGGTGGGCAGGCGGCTGTGCCCAGTTGACCGAGGCACTGGGCTGGGAGACTTTTGTATAGTGTCTGGCTTGACATAGGACTCATGTAAGGACCACAGATACAATATCTGACTGCACCATTTTTGCCCTTTTCCTGGTTTTGGTTTTGTTTTGGTTGGTTGGTTGGGTTTTTTTGTTGTTGGGCTTTATTTATTTATTTTTTAGCTCATCATGTGCCCTTCTGTGTCTCCTTGGACCTGGGAAGGAGCTTTTGGAGTGAGATAACTAAGGCAGAAGATTAATCCTTCACCAAATGGTCACCTGACAGCTGTTAGTCATCAGTTCCGCTTGGATACCAAATTACTTTCAAAGGGCTTTTCCTGCACATCTCTTCACTATTAAGCTATTGCATTCAACAAATTTCACTGCATAGATTGTGTTTTTAAGGAGGTAATTTCAACTGATGTGCGATATTTGCACGGTTTCCAAAAAGCACAAGAAACAGACAATTAGCCATATTTTCCTGCTAATTTAGAGCTGCTGATAAGTTCTACTTCCATTTCTAACGGGTGCTGGAGAAAACACACCCTTTGTTTGAATTGTTATTTATAATATCCATGGAACAGAAAGTAAGCCCACTAGACTAGAAACAATCTTATACTCTCCACTTAAGTTACAATTTTAATAGTCAAAATGTATTAAAGTCATTAGAAAGCCCAGTAAACTGGACATTTTTACAGCAAGCTAAAAAAGGTTACAGTCCCTGAAGTTTCCCTCATTTAAACTACATTCATCACCAGTTTGGAGACAAACATGCATTTAGACACTTCGTCTGGCTGCAGAACTATTTTCCAACATCTACTATTTTCTGTCAGCGAACAGCACTGAATCTTCCAAGTGTTGAATTCAACGCTGCAAGTAGAAACAACTATTCCTGCTTTCCCTTGCTGTCCCGATCCAGCCTGCGGGCTCCAGCCATGCTGCTAATCCTGGGCTGGCATTCCCATCGGTGCCGGGGCCTCCGCGTCACAGCCAATGGGAAGGTGGCCACCCCAGCGGATGCCCAGCATCCTTCCTTTTCCAAGCGGCCCCAGTTGGTTCCTCACCTCCTCGTGGAGCCTCCTGAGCCCTCTCCGTTGCTTTTCTGACCCCACAAACTGTTACTACATGTCCTGCTCCATGAGTCAACCCATCGCCCACGTGCCCAGCCGGGATGCTGCTGAGACTGCCTCCTGCCACGCACAGCACCAGGCAGCCAAAGGAAGGGGCCAGCAGGCAAGCACCCCTGGGCAAATCACAGCAACGAAGGGTGAAATAATTGGTTCAAAAGCCATTTTAATTTTCACCAGGCCACAATGAGGAAAGGAAACAAGCAGCGAGGTGATATGCGACATTTTGGCCTTGAACTCTGCGGATACTCAGATCTTGGTGCGCATTATCACAGTGACCCAGCTGCAACTGATTAAGTTAAAAGCTTCACAATATTTAACTCTTCTGTTTAATCCATTCCTAGAAATCTTATTCAGTATTCTGGGAAGTAGATTTTTTTTTTTTAAATTCATACTTTACATTCCATTACCTGAGTAAGGAATGGATTAAAATAACATCAAATTCCTCTCATTCTTTCTATTGCAGAAGGCTACAGAAAGTAAACTCATCACACGTTTTTAAAAGGAAAAGTGAAAAATACTTGTACAGCAGAACTTCAGACTTGGACCATGGGAGCTGATAAACTAAATTTGGTTTACTGTGTTTGAAACAGTTTGGTACACTTGAAAGCCTTTGATTGAGTATCCAAGGCAGAGAATTAAATTATCCTGATGGTCGCCCACTTTAAGAGGTGGGGAAGCACACCTATGCAGTCAGCTGCACCGCTGCTCAGCAGTCACAAAGAGGGCTGCTTAAGGTGGTGGGGTAAACTGCAAGTCTAAAGGATGATTCCCCTCTGTACACAGAGAAAAGACAAGATGACTAATGCTCTTTGCACATCCACTTTTCCTACCTTTGATTCAGTTTTGAGTCATCAATAGGCAAGAGGAATTTCATCCAAAGAAGGAGCATGAATATACACATACAAATAGAGTCGTCTTCCCTCCTGTTAATCTCTTCTTCCCCTCCCTCCTGTTAATCACAGGCTCCTAATTGGAAGACTTGCCCCTATTGCACCCGCAGTCTTTTTGTGGAAACTGGGGTCCTTAACGTACCTCAAATGTCATTTGTAGCGAGATGTACCCATCAGGAGATACCACAATAGATTCGATAAAGATACTAACTTCTTTTAGAGGCTTATCAGAACCTAATCATTGATGTTTGTTGTTCAGAAATTTCATACAAGGAGATGAACAGCGTTCTAAAGTGATTCCTGGTAAAACTTGCAACTGATAAAAAGATTAGTGAGGCAGTAAAGGAAGAGTACAGATTACCACTCGGAACAGTTTAGCTCACCGGGTTATATGATCATATATTAAAAACACAACCTATTGAATCAACCGAATGCAATGTAATACACTTGGAAAACGGGGAGACAGATTGTACTTATGGAATGGTGGACTGTCTTGGGAAGCTATGACTCAGAAGAGGATTTATAGGTCATCATGGATAATTACCTCCACATGAGCTCCTGGTGCAAAGCTGCAGCAAATCTGGCTTCTTTTCCTTAAATATATTTTAAAAAGGAATATTAATGAGAATGTCAGTGGTAGGGCATCTTGCAAAACCTCGTGTTCAAGTTTGGTGTTGCACATCGGGAAGATGTAGCCGGGACCAGTGAGACCTGAGAGATTTCAGAACTGGAACAGAGGTTTTTTTCAGGTGAGGCCAAATGACCCCAGCTTACTCTAAGCAATGAAAGGAAAGCGAGAAATGCCTTGACAATGTAATATGCATGGACAAGCGGTTTGGTGGTGAAGGCCATTAAGACTTCTCTACTAAAGCCCTACAGTGGCTGGGAGCTAAACTTAGACTCGTGCAAGCTTGAAATAGACACCTTCAAAGCTGTGAAGGTTAAACATTAGAATTGCTTACTGAAGAGATGGGTGAGCTTTGACGTCAGATCAGATAACTTGCTAAAGTATACTTTGGTCAGTTTTTGGGAGAATTTCTTGTCCCTGTTAAGACCCTTCCATTTATCACCCTCGTTCACTTTCCCTCTGAAAAATATCTTTGCCTGCAATGCGCTATCACATTTAACAACTACACATTTGTGCAACAACTGTACTTGAATCCTGTTCCCAAAGGCGCTCTACTGAGGTCGAGCAGAATAAGGAATAAGTCTGCTTTGTTCTTCCTCCCCCAGCATCAGCGACTGGCTGCAGCAGGAGACGAGGTGGGGAGCCCAGGGGACAGGGCTCTGCGGCAGCACAGAGAAAGCCCCTCGGTTTGCTGAATGTTTAGCACGTCGTTCTCAGGGCTCTACCTATTTGGGGACAGAAGAAGTTTTCCCACCAGGCAGAGGTGGGGAGACATTTCTGGCTTTCAGCTTTCTCTAGGCGGAAACCTTCCCGGGGATCCATCAAGCCATCCAGTCATCCTCCCAGAGGGGTCCTTGCCTGCGGAGTCATGTTTTATGCTTTTGAGTACTAATATACAGACTAACTGAAGCCTTTGGTCTTGACGCAGAATACTTGACACACGCATAATAGTGTGTTTTACAAGTCTATACTAGCTGATCTTGTGATCTCTTCTTGGCCTAAGGAAGAAGTATTTAGGTATGAAAACCATTGACTCCCCAGCACACGCCTCCTCCAGTGACCTATGTGCTGTGCGCAGAAATACCCCAGGCACTTATTCTTTATGAGCCTTCAAGCAATTTGAAAACATCACCTACCCAATTTTCCAATCTTTACAAAGAGTTTGAACCCAAGAAAGAAGCATGGGGATCATTACTGAAAAATAAAACAGGCAGTGCTTTATGTAACTGCAAGGTATACAGTACCTCTGCTCTTCAGCTGCACAGTAATTGCCGACTATTCAAGCTCATGGAAAATGCCATATGTTTAAAGAAAGGTTACACGAACATCTCACGTTCTTTAACTCACAGTGCTGATTAGATGGCCTTATTATTAACTTTAGGTTTTTCTAAGCACGGTCACCAAACCAGGGGTGGCAGACGACAGGGGGAGAAGAGCTGCAAAAGCTTTTGTAGGAATCCGGAGAACGGATTCTGTGATCAAACAGGTGAAGCCAGCTGTACGTGTTACAACTGCAAAGCATGACTACTGGGCATTTACCAGAACGAAACACAAGGAGGAGGCTATACTGACATGAGCAAATAAGACCCAAAATAAATACCTGGGGAAAAAACAATATTTTTTTTTTTTGCATTAATTAAAAAATGAAGACAAAACTTTTGCCTTTCTCTTTTCATGTGTTTTTAACAAATACACATGTAGTGCTTTTATTTGCACTGTAGCAACATAGGCATTTCAGCATGATGTCCTCTGCTCCAGTTGCAACCCCAATGGAGAAGCACTGTGTGTTTAAATTGGGTCTTAGCAGTGTAAGGCTGGCACATGAGTGTGTTCATATGGAACTGGTTTCAAACAGTAAAATAGTATGCTTTTTATACTTTGTTGAGTATAAGGGGTTTTGATTTTAAGGGATTTGGGTGCAGCAAGTACATTAATCAACTCAACCATTCGATTGTGCTCCTCACAATGAACACCAAGCACGTATTCTGTGCGAATAATAAGAGAAAATGACTTTTAAGTGAGCAGTGTATCTACCATAGACCCCAGGAAATAGATGTTATTTCCCCAGTCCAAAAATTTAATGAATTACCCTTTTGTCTTTGGAAATTCTTTGATCTTTTTTTACTTGTCCTTTCCCCCCCACCCCCCAAATTAGCACTTGATAATTCAAGGTGAAAAACCCTAATATCCTTTCCTTTTTCACAAAGATGTCCATGAAATTACAAGAGTTATTTCTACCTACTCAGTGGCCTCAAACTTTCTGTTTGACTCCCATGAACAGTTTCAGCTATGAGCTCCAGTGTGTAAATATCCGCCCTTTCAGTCAGACGAGAGGGAAAGCACCGTGAGCAGAAATGATATTTGAGGATTGTATGATTATTTTTTTTTTTCTTCTGCTCCCTGGGGGAGAAAAAAGAAACAAGAACTGCAATATTTTTTACACCTATGAATTATTCAAATGCTCCAATACTTTGTTTCAGAGTAGTTTTATTATCTGTGGGTGAACTGGAAAGAGAAGGCTCCTTAATTATGTACTTTTTCCAATTTAACAAGCTACTTGATATAATCTGAAAAACCTACACAGGCCTGTGCTTTCAGAAATGACAGCTAATTTTAGATTTACATAGTTGTAAGTCACCAAATTTTAATTACCAAGAATTACAGCTGTTACAAATGCTGAGTCACAATTCAGTTACCTACTCTATGCCCACAAGCACTGCTTGTGTCTTATAAACACTCAATTTCCTATGCAAATGTAGAGATAGGCTGGACTTTGGAAGGTGGACTGATGATTTTTTCAGTTTTTCATCCAGCTGACATGGGTCACATTTCAAGATTATAGACATGACCTCTTCAGTGAACTAAAGGAACTTTATTTCAGGTTAGGTTTTGGGTATTGCATGAAATTCTGGTGTCGAGCCACTTTCTTTGTCTGACATGGCTCAAGCCCATGCAGAAAGGTTAAGTAACTTGCCCTAAGTGACAAAGTGACTGAGTGGCTCCTAGACCTCCGCTCCCAGCTACTAGACCTCCCACGCTCCTCAGCCACGTCACACAGAAACTCAATAGCCTGTGTCATTAGGAAAGCGTTGTTGCCTCAAGTCACGTCTTGCTGAAACTGTGTGCTAACGCTTGGAGAGGGGGGCAAAGTAAGTATCTAAAGGTGTAGAAAAGCATGACTTTTGCCCTCCTCGACAAGCCTGCCAATGCCTGTTTTCCCCCTCCTTTCCCCCCTGCCCCTACCCATCTGGTTCGATAGCAATCGGTACATCTCCTGACGCTGGCAGTCTCGCTCTGCGTCAGCACCTTTCCAAAGAGAGCAGATTGCAAAATACACTTCTGCTGTGGGGCTCATTTCTTTTCAGTCGTAACCTCCTGACTCATTTAATAGACTAAGTATCTGGGACGGAGACCAAAACTTTGTAGCTGGATTCTGTTTTCTGTCCCCTAGGGCAATTAAGTCCTTCCAGCAGTGTGAGCTTGAGACCCCTCTAGTGTTGCCTGCTTGATCCAGGCAGGATCATTGAAAGAGAAAGAAAAAGCTTAGTGTGTTGGAGTTCTTATGTTCCCGGCAAAATATTGTTGCTTTGTTTTAAAAAAATGCTCTTAGAAGACCTATACGTATAATATTAAGCAGTTAGCCATTCAGCCCCAGACTTCAAGTGCGTTACATGGACAGGTTAGCCACAGGACTCTCATTGACTTTAACGGGAGTCTGGATACGGGACTTTTTGCAGGGTATTGTTAATCTGTACGTTCACGCACACTAGAGAAAGATTTAGAGAAGGAAAATGTCTTGAGGGGTTCAAGTTAATGGACAAAACTCTGATGTCATGACAGCACAGCTCAGATCTTATAATACTCTTGAGCGTCTGAGTGGATTGGCGATGCCATGAACCCAGAGCTTTTGTATGAGATTTTACATGCCGTCTCATTTCCACATGTCTGAAGTGTCCCGAAAATTCTTCTGCGGTATTTCACAAGTCTTTGTGATAGCAAATATGAGAACACAAGAGAAAAGTATTTCTCAGACTGTTTCTGAAGGTAAAATGCAATACTACTTTTTAAATTAAAGCTTTCTCTGAGAGGATTTTAACTTATTAATAACAGTTTGCCGCATATAGACAGAGGCTATTATTTTCCTAACCCCTCTGAATATTTTGCATACCACCAGAGGTATTTTTTTATTGGCTTGTGCCATAAATCTCAGTGTCATGGGTCTTTTGTGCATACTAAAAATTTAAAGAGGTTCACCAGCTCAGCAAAAATACACACAACTGCAAAGCTACAAAAACAGATTTTTTCTGAGATTGTTTGAAAAAAACAGAATTATGGCTTGATAGGATAAGTCTGCAAGAAAACAACTGTCATTAGCAGTGGACATTTATAAGTGATTAGGTATGTTTGTTAGAACGATCCTTTGGAAAGCGAACATATCTCACTTCCAAATATGATGCAATACATCTCTGTCTCAAAGGATTTACATCTTAATTTTAGATTTGACACTTTAAGTGTGTAAATGGATCAGCTCAAAGAGCAGATCAATTTGCTCATTGATAACATGAACATTTTAGCGGCGCCACTGTACTTCCTAGTGTCCTCGTTGCCTCTGTTTTTGAAGATACTACAAAAGAAGTAAGATTTTTCTGTCAACGCTCTTTCAAGAGAGGGGAATCGGTGAATGGCCTAGATTTAGAAATTGCTTCAAGCCGAGTGTCACCTGCAGAGGATTACGAAGAGGTTACCGTACAAGGCAGGCAGTCAGCTACACAACGTCAGTCTAGATTGCACACTAAGCAACAGAAGTAGCTGAAATTTGATAGCGTGCGAAGAAAGAGCTGGTAGATTTATTCAAAATGTGGAGCAACTTGGTTACATGAAAGTAAGAACAATAATTTTAGCAGATGGTTCTTCAGGAAGTCTCAGAGAAGAGAAGGTCACAATCATCAGAGTAGGAGATGCCCAGGAGATAAATAGATTAAATGGAGGGAAAAGATAGGATTTTACTGCTCTGTAGAAAAAGCAATGACAAAACATTCTTATGTCATGCAGGTGTAGTGAGAGAGAAAAGGAGATGTCAAATAGGATCAGCTGAGAAGAATGGAGTCTGTTCTAAACACCCGAGAAAAAAAAAAAAAGAGATATGGTATATATGGCTGTGTCTGAACAACTGATATAAGCTGCAGTGTTTTCCAAGATCCTGTTCGCTGATTATCTAGACAGGAGACCTGGCCAAAATGTACTGTACTGAGGCTGTCTTTTGGCCAACGTTTCTGCATTTAGTTCCATGGAAACTATGGTATGGACAGGTAGGAGGAAAAGGCCTCAAGTGCACATCCAGCTCCTATCCCAGTACAGAGCTGGGATGTGGCCAGGACCTTCCCTTGGACCCAGAAGCTGGGAAGCATTGCCAAATCCCACAATATTCACATCGTCTTAGCAGAGCACAGGAGGATCATGAAACCATCAGTGTGATGCAGCTGTGAAAAAGGCAAAACATTCTCCTGGGACATAACAGGGGTGGGATTTCCAGCAGAGATAAGGAAGCATTAATGCCTTGGAGGGGCCTCATCTGGCACGGCATCCTTAATGTCCTCCATGTTGGAGGAACTTGCTGGCACAGGAAGAGAGGCAAGAACTACCTGGGTAAAGGAGACACGCACTGAAGAAGTCAGTGAAAGGCTGAGTTGGGCATTTTAGCCTCCCCTTAGAGGGGAAGTGATGACTATCTTTTGGCACTTGGGGACAAATACTGGTGAGTTCCCATCCATTCCCCAGAGCTTTCCAGCATGCCCTACTTTGCCTAGCTGGAGACCACCAGCATCACCACCAGCTACAGCTTTGTCAGCTTGCTGCTGTCCGCCCCACTATGAGGGTTGAGGGGGACTTTAAGGTTTCCCCAGGTGGAGGCATTGCTGTTTGTCCAAAGTAGCTGTGTTGTTCAGGCCCACGTTGCCTGCTCTCTCCATAAATTTAGCTACTTGACCACAGTTTTGGTTTTAATTTTTTTTCTGGCACATGGCATTCAGTCCCACAACACACCCAGTGTCTCAAGCCAAGAACGACACTTAATTTTCAAGCAGCCTTATTGATGGTATTATAGCTAATATAAATTATACTGAAATATTTAAAATAACAGCAAGGTCATTTTGTTGCCCAAAAATAGTACATGAAGAACTTTGTATTTTCTTTTATTCATTCTCACTCAATAGATAAACACTTTGCAAGCAATTGTTTCTAATGCAAAGCCAAGTCAGGTATTAGATAGCAGAAGTTATTAAATAGGTGAGTTTGGGAACATTGATAATACACTGAGAAATGCTATATTTTCACTAAAAAAAAAAAAAAAAGGGCAAGCCAGCCAAAACCACCCCTCTGTAATGAGCCTGACAAGAGCTAGACACATTCTAGGAGGAGACACATCTGGGGCAAGATTATCGATTTGGGCCTCCAGCCCAGCCTCCCGTATGAGCTGCCAAATTTGCCCATCTGTGCATGCACTTTGTGAAGCGTTTGCCCTGTGCAGAGGGCCTTCAGCACAGAAAGTACCATTCAAATTCCACTTAAATCCTCAACATGCAGCCTAAGACAGTCTTAAGTGACGCTGGCCCCTGTGCAAACTCTTCACGGAGGAGTAAACTGGATCATTTTTCAAGTATTGACACCTGCATGCACAGCTGATAGATTCTTACACCTGGCTAAACAGATGATTGAGTTTGCACCTGGAAAATCCATTTTAGAAATGATTCTTGTATGTGTAAGTTGTACGATGTTACAGTCTCTATAGGAGTTCGTGCTTGGAAAAGACCATGTGCAGAGCTGGTAATTTTAGGTACAAGTTGCCTCTCAGTGCACAGGACAACAGACCAAAACAGCAGAATTCTCACCCTGTGCTTCTCAGATATTATAAAAAAAAAAAAAAAAGAACGGAAGCATGTTTTTTCCCCTCCTTAATTCCATCAATACTTGAAAACCACTTAAGGCTACAGCATAGCGCACTCATGCATCAGCCTCTGTCTTTTCCAGGCTTTGCCAAAATCTTTTCTCAGGTCTTTGCCCCCTGTAGTTTTGTATCTCAGATTTCTTTGTCCGACAGGGGCAGACAAAATTATAAGCACTCTGGCCCAGTGTGTCCTTCCTCTGACTGATCAGCCCTATTTCTTCTCCCCAAATCCTTCAGCAAAAGCTGAGTGGCTGGCACAGCAGCCATCCTGAAGCGTGCCTTCCCCGCTGTCGCTGCGGCATAACGCTGTGATGGGATACACAGGCGTGTCCCCAGAATGGCTGAGCTTCTGGGATGGAAAATTAATTTCACAAACACAGGCTTCCCGAGATTCTAACTTAATAATCTGCGACCATATCTTATACTTGTCGATGACCAGTGAAGAACCGTGCCTACTCCAGGCTGTACCACTTAGCAACACAAAACCAAATCAGAGCGGACAGAACATCCTCCTCTTCCTTTGGAGCCGTTCTTTTCCTCAGCTCCATCATAGTATTGGATTTTTGTTTTCATCTGTCAGCTCTGAGGCACCTCAGGTGCAGGTGATACCAAACGCCTCCAGGATTTGCATTGAATAATTTTGATCTTGAAAACATTATCCAAAACACTCTGCTGGCAGCGGTGCCTGGAAATAATCCATGCAGGAGATCCCAATAAGGCTGGAGACATGTCAGAAGAAGGAATCGATGTTTCTCTGCCATCGCTGTTGCCATAAGAAGAACAGCAGGAACTAAGTGGAGATGAGACAGAGCAGTCAGAAGGCTACGACAGTCAAGGAGCACTGTGACTGCCTGCAGATGCTGCAAGAGGCACCTCCAAGACTAATTGGTAAGTGAAACTGTGCCACACGGGATCTCCTTCACCTTCCAGTACCTTGCCCAGCGAGCTAGGAAATTCCTGGGTGCAAGCATCAGTTTGGAAACGCCAATGGAATTTTGCTCAAGCAAGACAAACTAGAAGGGCTCACCCGTTAGGTGTGAGAATTGGCAGCCTAGCTGCATGGAAAATGTAGAGCTGGTGGAGGATGTGGATGAAGTAGAAGTTACTCTGCTGCGCCAATCAATCAGTTAACACCTTTGTCAGTTTGTGCTACCCGTATAACTTAAGTGAGATATTCAAGTGCAGAGGCTAAATATAAATTTATTGGAAAATGTGATGCCATGTTCAGCGATGCATCATTTGTGTCTGAATAGGTCCCTCATTTCTAAGCTCTTCCATCTAGTTACTGCCCAAAATAAATGTGAACATGACAAAGGAAGAAATGGGAGAAGGAGTAGGAGAAGGATAAAAAGAAATATCCTTTGTCATTTATTGGTTGCAGCCACAGCAAAAAGGACATAGCTCCTTTGTCTACCTATGAGTCTCATGGCCAGATTCTTAGAGGCAGCAAGAAGTACAATAACAGGTTGCAAGAAAGAGATGGAAAGGGGTCTGTTTCCTTTCATTTCATTACGCAAAATGAATGTCGGTATCTACAGCCTGAGGGAAAACAAGAAAACAAAAGATCCACCACATCCAGGCCTGATAAAAAAAAGGTAAAACATAATTCTGGTCTGAAAAGTGACTGCAAATGTGGTGCCTTGGGAGTAAGCACTATGCTTGAAGGTATTCCTATCTGCCATTCATCACCACGTCAAAACTGCTGATTTCTAGAGCATTACTTTCTGTCAGTCCTGAGACGCAACCAGAAACTTCAGAGTAAAGCTAAATTCATTTTCCCTGGTGAGTGCATCAGACTAAATTAAGTCTCCAGCAGATTTGCAAAAGAATAGCATATTCAACATTCGTAAACGGCTCTATTGGTATTCAGAAGAATTAAGATCATCTCCTCTGTTTTTCAGTGAAATCCACAAGGCTAGAGAAGAATAGAATTTACACCCCTGACCTCAAAAAACCAACAGCTATGATTTTGGACAAAACCCAGGGACAGATCTACTGAAAGAGATATTAGTAAAGTTCAGGATGTTTCCATTTATAACTAGATTTGTGTCTGAAAACCGTAGTTACATCTCATTGAGGGGCACACTCTCCATCCACAGCACGAGCGGGGCCAGGGCAGGTCCAGCCCCTCAGAGGTGGGGGTATCTCTCAGTACCTCTGCTCCATCCCCTTGCCCCATGGACATTATATGGTCTCCCACACATGGGGCTCTGCCCCAGCTGCGTGGACCTGGAGCTTGGCCCCTCTCTGGGGACAGGGATGATCATCACAGCCTTGCCCAGCAGCCCGTGGAGCCCGAGTCATCTGCAACCTTCATTCAGGACACTCAGGTCAGACAGATTTCTGTCTCCATAGTCTCCGCGTTTGCTTTATCCACAGAAGGGAAAAAGCATTGGCTTTGCATGTTGCTTGCAGACACCAGGCAGGAGGCTGGGAGCATTTTTCTTCCCACCCCTTTATTACCCTTCCCCCAGCACCTCACTGGGCTTTGGCATCAGAGATTCAGACTGCATCATCAGCTTATTACATCTGACCACTTTATTTTTTTAAAAGTCCACAAACACAAAAGGCTGCTAAAGTTTTTTCAGCTTAGCATCTGTGCCCATCAGCTCTTGTCTTTCTTTGCAATAAACTTATTAAAATTGTGTGTTTTGGTTCTGTGGATTTATTACTTGGATGCTTTTCAAAGTCCTAATCTTGGTTTTTGAGACCTTAAAACGTTAGAGAGTTTCGGTTAATCTTTTTGCCTTTTATATTCTCATCATTTTGGTCCACTAAAAATAAAGTATAAATAATTGGCTTTACTCCTATCTGCTCTGCTTAAAGTTTTGATAACTTAAATGTGGGCAAATTCTTCTTTGAAGCCAATTAAACGGAAGACTTTTGTGAAGAACAGGACTTGAAGCAGAAAAAAACAGATACAATATCCTATATTAAATAATGTGGGATTCCATTCCTTTTACCACAATATTAGCCTTCGAGGGTTTGCTTTCACAAATAATTCAGCCCTAGTGAAAGTGATATAACTCAGCTGAAATCAGCGGAGTTTGCAACAGCTCTGAACTTTGATTCACTGTTCTGCTCAAATGGTTTAAACTTTCCTCGGCATGTGATTTAATAAAGACAAAATGGAACGATCTGTCCTAGCTGCTACCAAGTAATTTAATACACCCTCTTTTGAGCTACAGATAAACAGAAAACACTATGACAAGCCTACATCATCTATAGAAATATTCACTTGAGGAGGCGGCTGTTCTGGGAAGTCCTTCTAAACTAAAGTACATATTATTGCTACCATGAGAGACAACGAACCGTGGGGCTCCCCTCTTGAAGGATTCCAGCCAAGAGACCTTCCTCTAATGGATGCCACCTGTACGACCAGAAACAGAGCTCCTACCAGTCATTGCAAGTCTGTGTTTCATACCAAGAGGCTGACCCCAGGGCAGCTCGTCCTCCCCAGCTGCAGGGCCAGGACAAGGTGGAGAAGAGCGGTGGGGACTGGAGGGGACAGTATCCACTGCTGCGCAAACGGCATGGTGTGATGATGCTGGCGTGTCAGCCAGAAGTTTGCCATCACTGACCCAGATTAATTAGAAACGTATATGGTTTAAGTATGTATTTCAAAATATAGAAGGAGAATAAAAAAAAAAACAGTACAAGAACTGAAGGAACCGAAACCTTAATATTTAGATGTTTCCACATGATTTATATGTGATTTATTCCCCTGTGTTTATCTGAAGCTCAGCAGACAGCTAAAGAGCTAAACGACATGCCTTATTCCCAGGTCTTCTACCAAAGTTTGACTTACATGGGAAACATGGTGCCACTCGGTACTTCTGCTCGCTCAGCCAGTTCCAGGTAGGTAAAAAAAAAAACCCAACCCTGGAATAAATACAATTGTTCATTTTTCAGAGTGCTGGTATGGTTTCCTGAGGTGTACAGACAAAGTGATTTCTGTGCCTTTGCCATTTCCATCATTTCAGAGGGTAACCGATACGTGCAAAGGGCTGGTTATAGGCAGAACTAACCACCTGCCCAGGCAATCGCTGCATTTTGGTGTGCCCGCAATTAGAAATCAGATTTTATATGTTAATAACTGAAAGAGCCAATACCTTGGGGCAAGCCAGACATCACCAGGAAGAGGACGTGAACTTTCTGGGAAATAATTATCTGAAAATGCTACCAATAACAGCAGGACTCTTAAATACACCATACTTGCTGTCTTGCTTTATTCACAGAGAAATTCTAGAGGTATCAATTAGGCTAAATGAAATTTACTTTTGGGTTTTTTTGAATAGTAAATTTGTAAGTTACTTATAAGAATAACTTACCCAGGCATTTTGGTCAGTAACGCCAATAATCAGTCACTTTATTTCATTCAAGAACATACCTTTTCTATCAGAAACATTAAAAGCAAACAATACACTACTGCTTTTATTCTGGACTCTATCAGCGAAATGAATTGACTGGTTTTGATGGACTTATGCCATTAGATGATTGGTACAAGGAAAATCAGAATTAACCCTAAATTTATTTTTCTTTTTCCAGGTGATACCTTTAGAGAACAGCTGGCAAAAGTACTGGCAGCATCTGTAATTATTTGTTAGACTAGTGTCAGCACTCATATGTTCACTCCGTGAAGCAGCTCCCCAACACTAGGAAGTGGCATGGGAGACAGATAAGAGCTTTTCAAAGGACAGATAAAAATAATCAGTAGGCAATCCCAACTGCGATAATAAAATTATACAGAAGATTCTTCAAAGACCAGTGTTATTAAAAGTTTCTCCTAAATGACCAGAAGGCAAGACCTGTCCATTAAGACTGTAGTTATTACTGCTGAGATAATTAGCTCTAGAAAGCTTCTTGGAGTGTACGTAACTTCCTTTCTTCTAAGCAGAAGTAACATTATTTCCTCTCAGAAGTGAATTTCATTTGCCTCCTTTACATTAGGGCCAAAGTCAACATACAAGAAACCTCAGGGCCAAATAATTTTTTATTTTTTTTTTTAAAAAGCAAAACAGGACCCCTAGTCTTTAACGTTTCTTACCAGTGTAAAGCCATACAATTCGTCATATTCTCCCCATGGAGGAAAAGGTTTCTAGCTAAGCAGAGAGGGCAAATGTTGCCAAATGAGAATCTAGGTGTACAGAGTAATTTTGACTGTCACAACTGTCCCTGTACTAAACTTACAGCCATCTGGCCACCACATAAAGATTCATAGCCTTCATTTAAGCATCCAGACCTCCTACATACACTCTGTGAGCAACTCGCCTCAAGTTGTGATCCTTAAAACTAGATAATCTAAAAGGTGCTACCTCAATGTAGCATGCTAGAACAACAGAACGGGCAAGTGCCTAAAGCTTTTCAACAAGAAATACTCTGATATGAGTGAGATTTCAACTCTACATCTCGAGGACCAGTACATCTTAAAAAAAGAAAAAAACCCAACCAAACAAAAAAAACCCCACCGCTTTCAGCTGTGGTAGGACCGCTGATAACACAACCCTGTTCTGCTAAACATTACAATAAATTAAGAGAACACATGACAGTTTTTACTTCACATCTATCATGTCTGGAGCTCTTAATTTTTCCAGATTGCTAATACGGGCATGTGAATGACCTCCTTACTCCAAACTATGTATTTTTAAGTTTATAGACCAGAAACTCATCCACCAGAAATCATAGCAAACCACAGAACAGGGACCATATTTCCTTCTACTTATTCTAGTAGGCATATGAAAAGACATTCTTAGGTCCTGAATTTAAAATAATAACCTCTCTTTCATTAAAGGTGTGAGTCAGTAAGAGAAAATAGAAGTTTTGCTTCAGTATTAAAACAGTACCTGGGATAGAGAATCCTGTCCTCAGCTTCAGTCCCTGTTCTAAGCTTAATTTGCTCCTTTTATCCACTAAATGTGGAATAGGAAGTACCTAAATCTAATCCAGGTGTTCCAGAAGATGCTATCATTAGGAAGTTGTTTGTTTTCATTTTGTTGGTAGATGTAGTTACTAATATAAAATGAAGCACAGCTGAATCCTTTTAGCTCATCCTCCTTCTGCTCTGGTGGGAGCTTTCCATTGCCTCACTATTCCACATCAGGCTATTTTTCTTGGGTCATTTACTTCTGGTCCCAAGTAGCATTCAAGAACCAGAGAGGAGAAATGCTTCCTTTGATGTCTGAATTCCACCTGCTGTGCCACGCTCTAACGCGAACCTTAAAGTACAACTTCCCACACTGAACCTCATAGCTACAGTGTAGAAGGAAGGAACCTTTCACCATGGGGTGACAGGTACCATAGCAGGGTAGCACTTCCACCTCTTCTTGGGTTATGTTTTCAAAGCAAGCAATGAGTGCTGCTGTATTTCACATGAAGTCTAATACGGTGGATGCACCTGTATATGTACGTATATATTTGCACACTCAGGCAGGCAGGATCATTTAAGGAACACAAGTATCAAACACTTGCAAGGTGAAATCAGAACTTGAGCTTCTAAAACCAAAGCATATCTAGGTTGTAGAGGTTTATTGGACTGTTAAGCAGTCAAGCCTGCATTTTGAAGGCTGGATTTTCAGGTTTGGCTACTAAGTCCTACCAAAGACCTGCTGGAGATGCCCCCTGACTTTTGTGGAGCTAGATCTTCAGTTTTCTAGACCCTGAGGCCAGAAGATAAATTTTCCAGTCTGAGTTGCTTCCTCTCTCTCCTAACACCCTTTCCTACTCAGGAAGCAAAACTTCTGCCATGTACCCTGCTCTCTTTCCTCATAATTAGAAAAACTGTATCACAAATTAACAGGTCTTCAGTATTACTTTCTTCTTTTTTTCCCCAGTTTTAGTAACTCTAAGCTCATTATTGGACTAAGGCAAGTGGGGAGGATGCTTGCTCACTGTATTTACTGCTTTCCTGTTACTATGACTTCCCACTCCCTCCCCAAATATTTTACCCACTCATCAAATAGCGAGAACACATCAAAGAGCATAGCAGTAAGGCACATTTGCCCTTTTCTACTGATCATGGTATTAGCTCCGACTTTGCTCACAGCAGAGCAGTGCAGCGGAGGAAAGAGATGCTCAGAACCCTCAATAAGAAGGAGTTAGGTTGGAGCAATGGATAGATACTAAGGCTCATCTCCCGGTCAGCTCCAATGCTGCCCATAATAGGAGTTTTCAAAGTACGTGTGGAATTTTGCCCCAAGACAGTTTTCGTGACCTGTTGTAAATGTGCAGGCTTAGTTTATTTCCCAACTTAAATTCCACTCTTTGGTCCCATTGATATAAAATGAAACTGTTGTCAGCACCCAACACTGATGACATATATCTACCGGACTACTCTGTTCTTTTTCCTGTTGGGCTGTTTCTCCTAGGACAACGCAGTCAGCACGCTGGTCACGCTTTATGTGGAGGCACACATCACCTCTGTAGCTAGAAAACTTATTTCATTGCCCAGCTGTTAAGCTGGTCACCCAAGCCTTCAGCCAGACACTTTCTTTCAAGTTACTTTATTTCGTTTTCCTTGTCCTTGTGTGAGGAGATTCAATCCCTCTAGGACTGGTTCACCCAGGGTTATTTACTCTCCAAACTCTCTGCTTGGAGAAGGCCGTACAAGTCCCTGCCTCCAGCACACTAATCCTCAACCACCTCCCAGCAGTTCAGGGGGCTGAAATCAAGCAGAAAATTTTTGACCAAGATGTCAATAACGGACAAGTAAAAAAGATGTCGATGTTAAGGCTGCAGAAAGGCAAAAATATGGGGGGAAGAGGAGCTAAGCCAAACCATAGGGAAGTGCGTAAGGCAATGGGCTCTGACTGCCAACGCTGGCCACTCAGCTTTTCCTATGGTAAGCCACAGGCTGTGCTTGAGACTCTTCAGACCTATAACAAGGCCCCAGTCTTTCCATAACTTTCATTTCTCACCTCTCTCATATCCTTTTAAATCTATATTTATTATATTTTTTTAAAGGGGTGAGAGAAAGGAACAAGCAATCAATTGATCATTAATCTCCCATCTTACTGTCAGAAAGGAAAACAGTCTTTCGACAGAGTTAATTTAATTATTTTTATGGGAGGCTTAAATCTCATTAAGAGCATTATTTAGTAACAGAAAATCCCCAGGAGTGGGGGCACTGGAAGGCAACTGTCTTCAGCTGAGCATTCCCGGCTCTCCTGCCCTGGCGTTCTCTGCCCATTGAACGGGGCTCGTGCAGCCATTGCCACCTCACTTCCAGGGACAAAAATCACGCCAGCAGAAGAAAAAGAGAACAGAGTGTTTGAAAATGAAGCACCAGAAAGTAGATGTAATTTAAAAGCCATGTAAGAAGTCTCAGCTGTCTGACAGTAAGTTAATTTGCTTTAGCTGGCTGAAAACATGGGCTGCTTTGTGTGGCTCTTCTATTGAAAAGCTTGGATCAACTGTTAATTGATTAACTGTTAATTGAATATACGAATATCTGGTGCGCCTGTTCCTGGTTTCCTTAGGCAGGTAACAAACGAAAAAGGCAAATGTTATCCGGACAGATTCTGCTTAGATAATACAATTCACTTCAAATGAGCATTGGCTGCTCTGCAAGAGGCCACAACAAATACAAACTCTTACCCAGCCTCTCCTAGAAGACAGAGGTTTCCAGAGGCATAGCAAAACAACGGGAATTTAAAACGTGAAGAGAGTGGCTGAAGTATGAAAGGGCTTTTTCAGCACATGCACGGCTTTATCTCAGGACGTGAAGTAGCAGCTAGCTGGAACAGTAGTGTGGAGTTCCCTAATTTTTTTTTAAAGATAAATTAATTTCTTCTATTCTGGCTGCGCTGGGTACCACCCCTTTGCTGCTGTCTCCTAACAGTCGGTGAGTTTGGCAGCACTCGAGCCGTTTTGTCACTCAGCCCACAGTGAGACACTACGTGGTGTCACACAGATGGTTGGCGTTGGGCCCGAGCTGAGAAATGGCCCAAAGCAAAGTCGCCAAGAACAAGTTTAGCACCTCTGTTGATGGGAAATGCTTCTCGGTGCTACAACTGTAAAGCATTTAAAAGCTCAGACGGCTGTTGAGGTCAACATATGTGTAAAAGACAACATAGAAGCTGCAAGTTCTGGGTTGCTGGGAGTCCTGGAAACACAGAAGCGATGACATTCTCTGGTCTGCCAAGGAAGACTTGACATGGACATCCATATCTACATCCTTTGAATATTTGCATCGCAAGGGATGAGCACGTGGGGAAGGCACGGGGGCAGTGGGGAAGCATGGCTGCACCCTGTTAGTGTCTAGTGGCTAAGAACAGAAAAGCAGAGACATAAAAAGAGGAGTAATGTGTATGAATAAACTCTTCTGGAGGAACAAAGAAACCTCTGCCTGGAATCTGGCCCTCATGACAAATCCTTAATCCATAACGCTTGCCTCAGTCTTGTTCCAGAGCCGGGTTTATCGACCTAAAATGCTAGGCACATGTGAGACCATTTAAGACAGGCATGTGCTTCATGTCATACTTATCTTTTAGAACAGGAAAAAGGAGGACAATTGGTTTTCCTCCATGTTCCAGTGTCAGCCAAAATCTGAAAGGAATAATAGAACAGTATCTAGGTCCGCTCCTTCAGGCAGTTTTTATGCTAGATAAAATTCAAACCAGAAACTATCCTACCATAAAAACAAATGCAGAAAGATAAAAACTTTGTTGCAGAAAGTGGAAAATGATATTTATATACTGGACTTCCCCATAGCTATTTCCGTATCGGTATGAAAGTCATGAACAAAAAGAAACTGAGCTATAACATTTGGAGCTGGACTGACCATGCTGAAAGTTTTGATTTGGGCCCTGAACTTCTGGGTTGCTAGTGAAGAACAGTTCAAGACTGAGAAAATCTCACACCTAAAGAATGCGAGATCAGGTCAGCGAGGGAACGCTTCCTTGCCATGGCATGAAAGGTTGAATCTGGAGGTTTTAACCGATTCAAATACAGAGCTGAATTGGGATATCAAAGCAAGACGTATTTTCTTGAGAAGCAGTTGCCATGCTGAAGTTTTCTGCTCACTATTTTTAATATAAAGAAACTGAGCTGAAATCCAGAGTTATTATGTTTGGTTTATTAATTTACTCTGTTTGCTCAACCTCATATGTCAGGAATTTCAGAGCATCACCAGAAGTACAGATGTCAGCAGTTGGCAGCCAGTGATTTCTGGCAGCTCAGAGGTCATTTTTCTCTTGGATTCCCCCTGTGAAAGGTTTGAAATTCACCATTAAACAATGTCGCATTTCATGCCTGCTTGCTACTTCAGGTCCAGGAACTAAATTTCTTCCGAATAGTGTAACAGTAAAAGTCAGAGAAGCTGTTTGCTTTTTGATGTTGGACGGTTCTTACGTATGACTGCAGTGCCATAAACTGTTTGTACCTGTGATCTGATCACACATCATAAAATAACTAACACACACGTCTGCCTACAAATGGATAAAAAGAAAAGAAAAAAGGAACAACATGGTCTGTTGGGGTTTTTTTTGTTTAAATAGGAGATTAACAATCAAAAAACAATTACTGATTTTGGATTTCAAAGTAATATTTTGTGCTGATTTTATTTTTACTAGCAAACACTGGGTTGCTAGATACACCCAAAGAAACCTCTTCCTTCCCTGTATTATCACTTCATTGCATTTATGTACTTGGAGCTTAGCTTGAACTGCGTAGGATTGAACAGCAACAATGGTACTCTCTGCTCCACATTTCAACTTAGCTACAAAGTCAGGAAGTTCTGCATTTGAAGGAAGTGAATCTGGCTTATAAGCAAAAAAGAAAGTTGGACTTAAAAGAAGTTATTTTAGTACACCTTGAATAATTTACAAAATATGAGCAGTTCATGCCATAGTTACGGAAATGAAAGAGAAACCTCTCCGACAGGCTACAGGTCTTGCTTGTGCTGCTCTAGTGGCGAACAATGATAAGGCAAGAACACAAAAAATTACTAAACTGTGGTTAAAAAAAAAAAAAGAAAAATTATGCTTTTAGTGGAAGACGTACTGCCTTTCCTAAAGCGCCGCTGCTGAAAAATTCAGCCTTGCAAGACGATCACACTGGATGTCAGCACCACTCAAACTCATTTTCTCGCCCTGGGACAGGAGAGACTGAAGGACGGGAGGGCCGTGGTGAGCATAAGGCAGATCCGCAGGTACCTTCTGTGTCTGCCCAGCAGCTGCGCAAACCCGCTTTGTTTTGGGAATAAAGCACTCCGCTGGGGCCAAATCACACAGCTCACTCAATAGCTCTTGCAGTAGCAGAGCTTTGAACTGCCTTGTACACAGAGGTAGGCTTTAAGCGTACGTGCATGAAAACTATCTTGCTATATATGAATATATCTCACTTTAAAACAAATATGGAGCTTTTATTGTGCTTTACAAGCAGAAGTAAATTATTACTTTATTGCCATTGTAACTACAGCCCAAAGTTTAAATGCATTACCCTAAACACGGAGTGTATCTGTGGATCTAGAGTGAAGACCCAGGAATGACTGACTCCCAGCTCCCAGTATAAAGTTCTTTTCACACTGAGAATCTATGAACAAACACCGAGTGATACTTAGAGGTCTGTGATTTCCCCTAGACAAAAATTTAAGAGACATATTTCATCTGTTCTGGAGACATATATTTTAAAACAGCAATATTACAATTATGAAATTGAATTTTTTTTTTAAAGGTGATAAAATCCACAGCGACTTTTCTGATATGTAACTGAAGAGCTCATCACGCAGGCGAACTTAATAGTATGGTGTCATGCGCCGATCATCTGAGTTATTGCTGATGAGCATGTTCTACTATCAACAATAATTAATCAGTTAGCTTAAAAAAGTTAGTATACAGTGTTTTTCACCTCCAATAAATCAAGCTGAATAAAAACATAAACATACAAGCGAATGTTTATAGATGGAAACTCTGACCTAAGGCTTTAAACAGACTCAGACCACCGGCGTTTTGTCCTCTTGTGATTCACGTGCCCTAGGCGAACGGTTGCCTGCGTGGCACCCGTAACTCCTCAGAGCAAATCCCAAGCAAAGCCCTTTGCGGTTGGACTCTTTCACAAGGACGGTGACATCCAGCGTGGCAATGATGCGTCTTCTTGTCAGCAAACGAATTTTTGGACTCAAAAGGGCAACGCTGCCCAGTAGTTGCCCCGATAACTTCCTGACATAATAATAAGCATCTGTGAGTGTCTATACAGACAGATGCCCATGATTCGTTTCTTAGCAGTGGCACTCATTCTAGAAGAAGTTTTTAACTGAAAGGATAATAAAAGTAATGGAGCTTCTTTCCTACAGCTATTGGTTGGGCACACCAGGGATGAATGGAAGAGGAAAATTAGGGAAAGGCCTGAAGCAATCAACTAAACTAAGCCGGTCAAGTCAGAACAGACATTATTTCAGTGGGGGAAGAGCTTCCATCAAACCAGTTTTGCAATTTAAGTAATACAAAGTGCACAAACCAGCAACAACAGATTATGCTTATGCCTTTTTTTCAGCTTCCCTTGCAGTGGGACAATTAATCCCCATGAAGGAGGTGGCAAGCTCAGGGTTTCAGACCTTTAGGTTGCATTAATGGGAAGAGAAGGGGAAGGAGAGATGGGACACAGTTGGCGAGTCCATTTAACACATCCTTACAACTGTATTTCAAAATACCGTGAATGTATTTTAAGAAAGTATATAATTGTATTTCCCCCTGGAACACAGCTTATACAGCGTGTTTCAAGACACACTTCCATCAAAGCAAATCAACCCTAAGCAGAAGAAATCTATCATCTGAGAGATTTTACCAGCTAATTGGAGATTCACTTTGAGGTGACTTCTGAGGCACAAGCGTCCACTGCGCCCTTCTGTCAGAGCTCCTCGATGCGAAAGAGAGATGTGGTAGAAGGATATTGATTTAAACCACCAGCTGGTTTTGAAAGCTTCATGCTGCCTTCTGGACCTACGTGAGTTAACAGCAGTAAAGGTGATTTGCTTGAATTAGTCTTTTATACGTAGACGTTGGACCTTCCCACAGAAAGCTTTAAAACCATTGCGAACATCTTAGTCTTAGCCCAGTAAATCAAAAAGACATTCTGAGCTTTAAAATGTATGCTCTCTCATGATAAAAACCTCAAGACAGTATAGCAACTTTCTCGGCTGTGTAAGCATGTGGCTTTTAGTGAGCTGCTTTAGAGGCTGGAGTTCACAACGTAGTCAGCATGTTGCTGACATTATGAACGACAGCTAAATAGTGGTCAGATGGTATAACAAGTATATATATGTATACATATTAAATCACGTATACAAGCTGTATTCCTATGCATACATTGCTGTTGAAGAATAACATTTGTGTTTCTTAGGGTTTTTTGCATGTGATGTTTCATAATAGAAATAGATATAAATAAATATAAAAAATTAATATATATAAAATCTAAGATAAAAAATAATAGTATCTACAAAAATATATTTAAAATACTGTTAAAAAGAAAAGCAAAAGGAAATTCCCTGCATAACAGGCTACCTCAGTGCATAGAGAGAATGCGTGTTTTCTCAACGGGCCTTTCAGCATATTCATGAAAATTTTCACGTCTAGTGTCCCACCACACTCCATACTTCACAAAAGCCATTCCCATCAGCTTCAGCCAAGGGCGGCAGCAGACCCAGACTTGTTGCGTGGGCAGCAGCTTCAGGTGAGGATGGGTGGATGCCGGCGCAGGGGATGCCCCCGCTGGCTGGGGTGGGCTGGGATGCCGGCTGCCCGGCCACCCGCACCCTGCTGATGGCAGTGGTTGCCAGCCGAAATCGCCAGCTAAATTTTTTTACTCTGGCAGAGCTCTTGTGTCCTTTGGTCCGCTTACAGAAACATAGATAGGTGACTACGGAGTCTGTAAAAGCTGTTTACATGACTTTTACGATTTTGTTTTTTAATGGAAACGGTATATTCTGTCATTTCAGTCAAAAAGGCTCAAACATTTACTTTGGAAAGAAATCATAAGGAGCCAGAGCTGCCACTGAAATGCAACAAAGATAAACATTACTTTATGGTAATTAATCGATAAGGTATACAAAAAAAGTTTCAAGCGAAAAAAAAAAAATCTTGTAAGCCTGAGGTAATTTCTTTTATTTCTCTGCCATGAATTCCCTCTTTATCCTTTGCAGAGGGAGAGAACAAGTGGATTCGTTTTGGTCTCTGGCACAACATGCATGTTATAAACACTACTTTTTTATGGCCTCTTTAGCTCATTAAGGTATCAAAAGTTTCACTAGACTTCACTCTGCGTAGGATGCTAGGCACTGTTGGACATTGGACGCTTGGCAGAGGCTTCTCGTGTTTTACTTGCCAAACCTCTAATGAGAAGTTTGCCTTTGAAGTGTTTGCCTACTTGCTGTAGGACCACTCCGTCCTATGGTAATCCCATTTCCAACCAAAAAAGCTTAACTAGAAAAAGGTTTCTTGACCCGTCTAATTCTTGGAGACAGAGATTGTGTAGCCTTATGTCAGGGGGAAAAAAAAATACAACTCTGATTAATCCGACACCTGTGTCAGCGAATGGGTGGGTTGTTGCTTTTTCAGCAGCTGTCTACTGTGGAAAACATAGCCCTAAATCAGTCGGTGAAATTAGTTTCCTTGTTCCTTACGCTTTTAGAAAGGAGCAAGTGAGAAAGCCAGGTTCATATCTACACCCCAGAAAAATCCAGCAAGAGTTTCATCACAGTGAGGCAGCTTTTTGTGGTCATGACAGAGCACTGAAATGATGATCCTAAAATCATGCTTAATGGACAAATATGGATTACAATTTGGATCAATATTCTGTATTTTTCAAGCGAAAGCTTTTTATTAGGCTGTTAACAGCTAAGTTTCAAATATCCCTGGCCTGGAAATGAATAGTGGTACTTCGTGCTTTGCCAAAAGCTGGGGAAAGTGGTTGGTCTTTGCACATACTATGAAGACATCCAGGAAGACAGGGCTTTTGAATGAGCTTGTTCTTGAAACCCAACAGGGAACCCTTTGGTGACCCATACTAGAGACCAAAGCACCATAATGTTGCCAGAACAAAATTCACAAGTTAGCTCACTTAAAGGAAATTCAGCTCGCGTGTCCCTGTTTACTTACCCACGCAAACGGTTATTCCTTTGTTTTGTGCTGGAGATCTGGACCCTGCTCGTATTGTGGGTGTCAGACACAAGGAATTGCAGTCTATGAGGAGTGGACTGCAGTTATCCAAAGAAAAAGAAAGAAATGTGGTATTCTGTGGGACCATCGGAAAGTCCTCAAACAGGATAATTGATTAGTAAACCTTATGAACTGATTACTCCTCCTCCATTCTGTTTGGCCTTTAATAGAAATTTTACCAATTTCTCCCCTAACCATCTCCTCTTCTTTCTTCTGTGGAGGCCCTCATCTCTTTAAAGCAATTTCATTCTTTTTTTTTTTTTAAAAAAAACCTCTTTAAGTCTCACTCTTTCTGCAACATGCAAAACTGGTTTGATTTACTGAATATCAACTTATTTTTATGCTTCTGGATACTCTTATGTTGCAGCTTACTGAGGATCTATCTTGTTGGTGTGTGAGATTGTTGTATCTATATTTAGATTTTTCTACTTTCATGGTATTTGAAAGTCCTGGCAAAAAATCAGTTTTGTAACAAATAACAGTTATTCAGAATTACTGGACAACAGCAGGCAGGCAAAGACTCCCTTGTTTGAAATTCAGAGATTTTCATAGAATAAGGAAAAGGTTTTGTGCACTGTATCTTGGGAGAGTTTGCCATGATTTTTTTTCCCAGGTGTTGAGTGTGGAACCTTTGGATTTTTGCTTTCTGAACACGCTCAACAGCTGAGGCCTCTAAAGGATTTTTCATTTAAAGAATAAAACCTAAGGCTCCTATTGTCCTGATCACTGTCTTTCAGAACACAGCGAGCGTTAGGAAACTCATATTTAGAACATTATGTCTGTGAAACCTGAAGAAATTAATTTAAATAATGTTCGCGGGAAAGATGTATTACAAATGGAGTTTCACCAAATTAAAGATCAAATGTTAATAAAAGTCTCATGAAACTACATGAGATGGGAACATTTTGCTGTCCCATTCATAAAGTGCTTATAGAAAAAATAATAATAAAAAAATAGATGTTGAAATAAAAAAGGTCAAAAGTTTTGTTTGCTCTCAAATTGGTGCCTAGATTGATGCACACATTTACACAAAATCGTGAAGTAGATAGGGTCCTCAAAAGCCGTGAAAAAGCTGTACTATAATAATTACGCTTTTGTGTAACTGTTAACTCTCTGTAAAACAGAAAAAAGTTAAGATATGTGGTTACTTCTCAGTCATCACATTAACATTACTGTTTCTTCAGAGCTTTTTCTCTGGCTCCATACACTTCATGCTCTAGATACTACAGCTCCCAGTACTTATACATGATTTACACAGATTACACAATGCTTCATTTATGTGTAGAAATTATACAAATGCACTGGAGTATGAATTGGGAAAACAGAGTCAGCTTTATGTAGTACATTTTCCAGTTTCCATAGGATTTTCCTAATTCTGTCAAGTTAATTCATGTACTGCTAGACACTTGACTTTTAAACAGGCTCCGACTGTTGGTTCAAGAGAATTATAATGAATGTTATTTGTTCCCCTTCATTATTATGCATTTGTAAATGGCAACAGTCATCTTCCACCAAAGGAAAATAGTTTTCTACGATAGGAGAACCCTGGTTCTTTTTCTCAAAGCTATGTGTTTTCTTTCATGAACAGTACCCTTATAAAACTTAACCATAAGAGTGAACCAAGAAGACATACCATAGAATTTCTTAGACTGACCCTGACAGTATTTTGACAACAGCAGTGCCCTGATACTATTGCTGATACAGAACAACTTTTTTTTTTTTTTTCCTCAGTCATATCTTTTTACCAATCCTTTCCTAATCTTCCGTTTTGCCTCTCAGCAGACTCAGTGACTGCACTGGACTTTATATTGCTGCCAGATGGTATTTCAGTTTAAATCATTGAACTAGCCAAAGATTTGACCATGCAGGTTATGCTGAAAAATACTGGAGGCTGTGCTCTGCTGGGATAAATAATCACTGAGATCTGCATCCCAGTACGCAAAGTAACAACCGGTGAAGGTCTTGGCGGCTGTCAGGCTCAAAAAGAACAATTTGGAAGCATAGCCAAACCATTGCTAACAGACACCAAATATTTTCCAGCTTTTCCTGGGTGGTTATTATAAAGCTGACATCTCCCTGGGGATGTCTGCCCCCTCTTTCTCCTCTCGTACCTTTAGGAGCATCAGGGTGCTCATCTGGCCAACACGGTCAAAGCACCACACCCTGAACATCATCAGGACCCCAATATTCCCCTTTCTCCAAAATGTCCTCCTTCGGCTTGCACCCACACCTGGCAAGTTTGGTGCAAGGAGGGTCAGATGGGGAATCAGTAGAATATTTTTACTTGCAGGAAAGCATAAACAGGGTGCTGATAAATAAGACTTGAGCTTGACTTTGAGACTGGAAGTCGACCTTCAGACTATTTTAGCATGATCTTTCTGCTCATAATCAATGCTGAGCCTAATAATTAATGTAGCATACCTATTTTCCTGTGCTTAATGTCTTCACCTGATGCATATCTTCTTTCATGATGACCATGAGCAAAGTCTCAAGCTCATCCATCCGGTTTTCTCCATGCTGTGAACTCCATGGGATGAGGCAGCTAACATCACTCTTCCCTTTCACTTGGCTCTCGTGGCTGAGCCATCTGCAGCCAACAAGGAGAAGGCCTGTCCCATAAACAGAAACATGTATCAGATGCAATGAGTGGTTCCATAGCTACATTTTCAATATATAAAAATATTAATTAGTTTTGTTTACATCTTTGGATTTTCACAGCTTGCATTTGTGATGATGACCTTCGAGTTTGGCATTTCCTGGCAGTTAATGACCTGCGAAACTCGGGCCTGGTGGTTTCACTGTAACGTTTACCCCAACTAGTCGTTAGCTGTCAGGAAATGCCCTCCCCACTGGTCATTACTTCTTAATTATGTTCATTGATTCCACCTGTGAAATACACCCTGGGTGCATTTTAAAGCATTATAGAAGTATGTCGATGAAAATATTAGTGATGACCTTTTTTTCTCTCTAATGGGTGCTGTATGCTATTTGCACTTTTAGAGTTAAGGCTATTTCAACTTTTTTCCATTATATAATTCTCCCCCCTCAACAGTTTATAACTGTGCAATAAAAATTCTCTCAGTTTGAATCTTGGCAAACAAGGTTTTAACTTGGGAAAAAAAGTCACTAAAGCCAAGTTGGAGTTTAAAGAGTGTAAAATATAAAGGAAACTGAATTTTCTTAAATACATTTTTGTGCTTGTATAAATGAAAAACAGATTAATTCTTTATATTTCTTGAACTTTGATTGCCATACGCAAAATAAGTTCACTGTTGAGTGTGTTTTCCTTGGTCAGAAAGTACAGGTATGTCAGATATAATACTTATTGTCACACTATGGAACGGAGAAAGGTAGTACCTAGGAAAGAAAAATAATCATATGAATAATTAACTTGAACTTGAAATAAAGCTCAGAATATGAGGTTTTTCCCAAGGCTGTCTACTTAAGTAGCGAGTCAAAGTATTCATTTAAATGAAATGCAGTCTATCTCCCAGTCTCAAAAACTTGGGGGCCCATTTTCCTCTCAGAAATGCACTAGCATATTTTTATCTGATTTTTATTTACCACCAGGACATCTTCAAGGGATCTACCTGAAACAAGACACTCTGATACTTTTCTTTGTTGCTTTAGAAACACTTGTGAGATTGGTGATGAAGACTATAAAACAGCCAGAACCCCTGGATGAGTGCGCCTAAATAGACACAATGGTACCATGGTGAAAAGGAAACCTGGAACACAAGATGCGTTCACAAAACATTATTTTGCTGTGGTTAAACAAACCCCTTATCGATACTATGTAAGACAGATTAATTACTTTTATCACAGAATCAGAGAATGGTTAGAGTTGGAAGGGACCTTAAAGATCACCTAGTTCCAACCCCCCTGCCATGAGCAGGGACACCTCCCACTAGACCAGGTTGCTCAAAGCCCCATCCAACCTGGCCTGGAACACCTCCAGGAAGGGGGCATCTACCACCCCTCTGGGCAGCCTGTTCCAGTGCCTCACCACCCTCAAAGTGAAAAATTTCTTCCTAATAGCTATTCTAAATCTTCCCTCTTCCAGTTTGAAGCCATTACCCCTCGTCCTGTCACTACATGCCCTTGTAAAAAGTCCCTCTCCAGCTTTCTTGTGGGCCCCCTTCAGATACTGGAAGGCTGCTCTGAGGTCTCCCCAGAGCCTTCTCTTCTCCAGGCTGAACAACCCCAACTCTCTCCGCCTGTCCTCATAGGAGAGGTGCTCTAACCCTCTGATCATCTTCGTGGTCCTTCTCTGGGCCCACTCCAACAGGTCTATGTCCTTCTTATGTTCATTTTGATCTCAGTGAGGGAAGGTGCTATTAGCAGAAAAGCATTTCAAAGTGTGCAGAATTTGGTCATTCAGCTGTGTGAAACAAGTAAACGATGTTTCAATGCCAAGCAGATGAATAGAGTCTCCATTTGCAACATATGAAAGCTATTCTGTTTGATATCTTTGTACAGTCTGGTTTATGGATCTTACCTGTTTAAGTACAGGAGCTATGAGCTCTGGAGTCATTAACGAAAGGATTTTAGCTGCAATCTTGTAAATAAGTGCTAGGCCAGAGGCTTAGTTAGAGTTACAAAATTATTAAGGATTTAGTTCTCTTAGTGATCTGCATATATGAAAAATAAAAGTGACTGAGAAGAGAGATGAGGAGAAACATGAGCAGAAAGCCAAGATCTAAAATGAACCCAGTGGTGTCAGGTCCCATACTGAACTCCAGAATTACTTCTCTTTTGAAAGATGCTCTGATCTCTCCTCTTAGTGGAACAAATGCTCCTCTGTCCAGACAATCACCGATATTTTGTGTAGGACCTTCTTTATTTTCAGAGCAAAGAGGCTTTTCAGCAATCTGCATTTTACTACTCAGCCACGCTGGAAGTCAGTTTCCGGGACTGAGAGACCTTCACCCATCCCTGCTTTCAGTTACGAGATGAACATCTGAAATTTGTCACTTCATCCATTACACTATGAGCAAAGATGAGCAAAGTCTGAACAGCCAGTTATCCTTTTCTCCTTGTTTCAGCCTTAGCAAGCATTTACACTTTCATATAAAGAAAGCAACCTTCTCGATTTTTCTTATGGTCAGTGACCAATGGCATTAGGATGCTGAAAGCTAGAAAAGAGCATGGGAAGGAGAGAGCAGCAATGTAACCACTGTTCTCGCTACCATTTATTCCCATACCAAAGACATACTGGCTTTCCCCACCTATTCATTCACTTGCCTTTATCACGTTATCAACTCTCTGAAGGAGCTGGTCAACTCTAAGGAGGTCATGTGGTACTTTCAATCAAAGTTCTTCAGATTTGGAGAGCTGAAGAAGACTTCCTCAATGCAGTTGTGTTATGCACTTCCTCTCCAAAATGAACTTTTATAAAATGCCAATGTAGAATTGAAAACTACTGCTTAATGGTTAGAATAAAAGTCCAAGAATCACAGTTCCTGATTTTTATTGTTAACGTTGCATCGTTAACATAGCCGCACAGTTGTTCTCTGGCTTTGGCAAGTAATTTATTGAGTTTCTCCTGGTTTCTAGCTTTATACTTCACTTTATACTGATGTAAGATGTATGATATATCTAATACATATTATGTAACATACTATATATTTTATAATTGTAGAATAAATAAACTTGCAAGCCATTATAAAGAACTCTGAAGACCTTCAGTAGACGTACATACATGTAAATGATTTAAAACACTTTTAATAACCACAATTTCAATATTTCAAGCAATGTATTTCATACATTGTGTGGCATTGATAATGGTCAATTAAAGGAGTACCATAAATTTACCCAAAAGTTATAAACTCACACAGAAGTTTAGTGTTGCACCAAGAATAAGCTGGTGGAGTATAGTCCGTACTGTTCTTCCGAGATTAGTAATCATGAGAAAGTAAGAAATGTATTCTATTTTGTACTGTTTCCCACAACAGTCTGACACAAAATATATTAGGAGAACTTTGGCAAGCCCCTAATATAATAAAATATTCAGTTTACAAAGCAGAAAGTGTGCCCCTTTTTCTTCCATAAATCTACTATAACAGGCACTTGTGGCAAAAAAATACATTTTTGAACACAGAGAAAACACAGATTACCGCATAATCATGATGTAATTGGTTGAAAGCCACCACGGCTGTTTTCTGTTGCAAGCCGTATAAAAGGTTTTTGACTATTTTAAGTTCAGGATGAAATGAAGTGAGAGGAAGCCTCCACAGATTTAACTTTGCTGGAAGTCACATGAGCAAATGAAATGAGATCAACTTGTAAAGTAAAGGCAAGCTGTAGCTGGAAAGATTTCCTCATGGCTGCTGCCTTGCTAAGCTCAGAGGAGAACTAAAGCAATGTCGACCATTACTATGTAGTTAGTGGGCTAAATACGTTGCACTTATTTTCTACCGTGCGCTCTTACCTCAGGTTAACAAGGTATGGATGGTAGCTCGTTCACTGATCAGCATAGCGACATAACCTTTAAACACAGAAAACACCAACACAGAAATTAATCCTATTCCCAATGAGCGCTGTACATCTGGTTGTTCCTATGAACAAACACGGGATTTTTCCAGGAAGAAGTATGAGAAATCACATACAAATGTGTTGCATCGATCCAAAGCATTTATAATCATTTGACTTTGGTTTGGGGCGCAGGGTTTCCATTTGCACATGCACACAGGCAGACAAATCCTCCCCATCTCCCCCTCTCTCTCTCTCTCCTTCTCTCGTGCTTTCTTATAAAAGCAGTTGCTATTTCCTGACTGGCTTTCTTCCAAATTTGTGAACTAATTTGATTTGGCACCTTTTAACTCATTCCATTATGCCCACCGCAAACCTAACCTAGGAAAAAAAAAAAAGAAATAAAGAAAAGAAAACACAGGATTGAAGGAAGGAGGTGGACAGAGGAGAAAACTAAAGGAGCCAGAGAGCCAAGCGTACCAAAGCTGGCGTATAAAACATATAAGGCTACCAAAGAGTACGCATACGGTGTGCGACGCATTTCCGCAGCACCAAAGGTGTGAGCTAGAAAGGGTACGGCTGTGCTGGCAGGGTACGGATGTCCTTGCAAGGTATGGATGTCCTTGCAGGGTACGGATGTCCTTGCTTGCAGGCTTCCCAACCCAAGCCCAACGTGGCGCTTACGTGACACGACTGCTTTCAGGCCCTGAGCTAGCGTCTTCTTGGAGCTGCCTCCAGTCTGTCCCAGCATCATTCCATGGGGCAGATAAATCCCTCGTCTCAGGAGTTTGTTCACCCCATTATGGGATACCGCCACCCTCCCACCTGAACGGGTGGAAAATCCTGGGACCTTCTGGAGGCTTTCAGATGCCCCTGCCCAGGACAGGCGCTGTGGGGAGGGAAAGGCATACACACCGCCCTGCCAGGTGACAACTCCCCGCTGGCAGCAGGGAGGAAACGGCAAACAGAGTGTGACGGTCACAGCTGGGCTCCCACGCCGGTGTTGAGTCAGCACAGCTGTGTGCTCCACCACCTCCCGCCCGACAGCCCAGCTGTACGAATAAAGCGTCCCAGCCTCACAATCAAGGAAACGTGCGGCTGCAGTCAACAGCCGTTGCGTTTCTTTCCCAGGAGCTCTTAGAGCAGTCCTTCAAAAGGTGTCAGGCATTTGGTAAGTGGTACGAATAGTCCCAATTTGCAATATCTCCTTCCATATTTTGCTGGATGGCCAAGTTCTTTGCAAAGGCACTAAATATTAAGACGTATTTTTTTGTTAGGAAAAATAAAAAAACCAACAACAAAACTAAACAGAAGTTTTACTGCAAACTGTAGGTTTTTCATACTACTAGGAAGAAACTAACTCAGCTTCTCAGTCTTGACTGTGTAAAAACACCTCAAGAGAAAGATTCAAAATACCTAAATTAGATCAACCCAATTGTTTCCTATTCAACAACTGAAGGATCAGGTTCCCTCGTGCAACTGGTGTACAATTTATGGGGCACGATATGCATAATTTGTTATATGCACCACCAGAGAAGAATCAGTGTAACAATAATTCCGTATTATTTCTGGGTAGAATAAACTTAAATAAAAGGTATTGAAATAAAAATTATTTTAAAAATCCAGATGTATGACTTCAGTTATAATTCATCTGCCCAAGGCTGCCATTGCGATCCCCCATTCCCATAACATGAAGACACAGCAGACATTTATATCCTGCCTACACTAGCCTGGAGGGGGAATATTCGAACATTCTCAGCTCCTCACACCCTCTGTTGCACACGCTGCATCCCCTCCAGCCTAGCTCGCATCATCCTTGTTCTCAGGACTATGACAAAGAGCCATTGGTCTCTGTGCAGGCAGTCCCTAACCCAGTCACCGGGGTCAGTGTTCTTGTGCCACGGTCAGGTCTCGGCTCCCCTACCACAGCTCCTCCTGGAGACGCTCATTGAGAACAGTCATGGTCCTTGCAGGGACAAATGTTGACACGCAGACTGTGAAAGTGCAGAGTAGGCATCTCAAAGAGGCACAGCCAAGGTGGAAGGGGACTTGGTTATGAGTGCTGAAGAGGGCACACACGTGAGAATAGGAGAAGTCATTGGCCAGGTTCATGCAAGGATATTATGTGGCACTGCCCTGGACGTGGCATCTCACATAGTCCACAAGGAGGATGTGGGAGAGTAGCACAGGTAGAGCAAGCAAGGAGTTAAGAACGCAGCGGGTGCACAGTCAAAAGCATCTTAGTTTTTCCCACACATGCAGAGAAGTGGGGAACCCAATTAAATAAATGAGATTTGGTTTCTCAGAGTATCTACAGTTCTGCACCGAGTCTTCTCAACAGTTAACCACTGTGGGATCAGGAGCAGTGCTGTCTAACATGTCGTATGCCAAATTCAGGAGTTGCAGCTGAAGTGGCAGAAAAAACTGATCCACCCGGCAGCGAGTGAGGTTTACATGAAATTATCCCTGAGCTCCCACGGGGACGAGGCCGGGAGGGTGTGCATGGCTGGGAAGGGGAGTCACGTTCTTCTGATGTTCTGCGACAAGATTATCTTGTATAAACAGTCACTTGAAATTCATCTCTGCATGTTATCACCGTTAGTCTTGTCAGAAGTGGTGTCTGAACCAATACAGTGATATTACACAGGACTTTCACATTTTCACAGTTCCAAAAAGTCCCCCTTTCCACCAAGGCCCACTCCCTAACGCATTCAGATTGTTGTCGCAGTGAACTAATAAAAAAAACGAAGCAAAACTCCCCAAACCGCTACTGCCTCGTAACCAGAATTTCCCAGAGTTACCTATCAACATCGTGGCTGGAAAAACATGAAAGTTTTTTCCTTCTCAGTACGGTGCTAAAAAGAAAGAAAGCTGGTTTGTGGTTCACAGCTCAGAGCAGGGCTGTGCTTTCTGCCAACGGTCCATCCGTGCTCCCTTCTCCTGTCAAGAGGAAAGCCGTCCCTTCTCCGAGCTGCGTCAGCTTGACAGGCGTGTTTATCTCTCTTAAAATGAGGTTTTCTTCCTGCTTCATGAGAACGGCAACTGCAAATCATTTTCATGGGTTCAGAACAACACAGTGAACAGGTGAAATGTCTCAGGAAAGACAATGCGGTCTCTCGGACGACACATGTTCCTACTTAAAATATTGAGAGTGTGAGCATGTTGTCAAGAGTAGGAGCGTAGGAAAATGGTTTTCCACACACAGAGGGAAAAAAGAATGCAACTTTCAGTCAAATTAAGTACTGACAACACTATAATGAAAAGCGAATGCCTTTCAAACTGTTGCCTCTATTTTTTCAGAAGTTTGATTAAGCTTTATTCTCAGATCATCAGCCGTTGAATCCTGAGCTTGCGTAGGTTTGCTAAGAGGGGACTCATATACACCTACTTGCACGAACACAAAAACAACAGAAAATCTTATGACATATGGACAGCCTTACCAACAAGGACGTACGTAGGTTTTTTTCAATATATATCTGTAACTTTTAAACTCACACGAATGAGATCCTATTTATAGGGAATGTCACATAAAGCTTACAGAATTTGCTGATTTGTTTTCATCGGGAATGTTTTATCTGAAAAACAGACTAAGTAGGAGAAAAATCAAGAGAATCCCTAAATAATGTGTTGATTAGAAAATGGTGTTGGGTAACTTTGTTAATTAATCTCACTAACACCTTTGTCAGCAGAGTTATTCTCTTTCTTACCTAGACTGACACATTTCAGCAACATGACATTCTTCAACTTGGGAAAGAAATTCAAATTCTAAAATTTCTCTTCAATAAAGCAGAAACCACGTGTGTCTTAATCATCTTTTCTAGTCACCAGCCCACAGTCACCCGAGTCCAGTGTAATCAACTCCTGACATTAAGGCCAGTGGCCCTGAATTGAATGTCGTCATTAGGAAAACTTTCATTTTTATCCTTAAATATAATGTGAATTGGAGAAACAACTAAAATAGTTAAAAGAAGTATACTGTGAAATTAATATGTTACTACAGTGCTATCATCTAAGAGTTGCAAATTATAACTTGCAAAACTGTGATATAGAGGTCCCTCCTGATAAAATTGATAGAGGTCATAAATAACCATAAGTGAGTGCTCATCTGTATACAAGCACACAAACCAAAAAACCTTCTCCTTTTCCTTCACTTGTCAAATTTAAATTGTTTACAGCCTTCATGACTTTGCAATATGTTTCCTCCGAAGAAAAGCTTCTTTACACAATACCTTAATATTGCTATGTGTCCCTTTTCGCCACTGTTCACGTACAACTAAGTTTAAACTCAATTTCATACCCGTATATCTCTCTTTGTACTTCTTTCAGGAATCAATAAAATGAAAACTGGAAATTATTCCTTTCTACATCACTTTATGTTGAAACTGCCTTTTTTTGCCAGAAACAATTCAGCTTGAAATCTTCAGAGCGCAAGGCTGTTTTCAATATGGACAGAAGCTTTGGGGGAAATTCTCTGCATTTACTGAGGCCTGGCAAAAAAAAATTAAATTAAAAAATCAAGAGCAGCTGCAAAAATTCCTAATGCAAAATGGGGCAATGCGTCATAAAACTGGAAGTCAATTATCTCCTCAAATTGTAGAAATGGGGAAGAAGAGGCAGCGATTTACACACACCTCTGCCCAAGCAGCGCTTCGAAACGTGCGAGCGCATCGCAGTCGCACTGACCCCAGCCGCTGAGAAAGCAGAGGGAGATGAGAGACAGGAGGCTATGGAAGGGCAGCGCGGCACACGCGATCATTTTTCTCGCTAGTCTGACTGCAGCCTCAAGGTGTTTGGTTACAGAAAAAAAGGTGCCAAATCATCAGCGGGAACAAACTATGATGCGGGCCATAAATCTATTTAGATTAACTGAAATTTTCACCGTTTGGCTTCAAGTAGAAGAACTAAATATTTTTTCTTGCAACTAATCTATTTTGACTCTATGAAAAACATTTTCATTGCAATAAAGTTATTAAAGTCTTAGCACTTACTGTTTTGTAGTTAACGTAGGAACTTTTTTCTCCCTGCCTGCTAGTTTCTCTGCAATAAATTTCTTTGCACAGGTCGTCTCCTCACTCTAGTTCTCTTATTACTTCATTTAAGAGAATAATTTATTTTAAACCCCAAACCAAACACAGGATTGAAGAGTAGAGGTTAAGAAATGGAATAAAAAGAAAACAGACCTTCACCTTTCATTATGCTTGTCTTAAGTATCCGCTTTATTAAACTCACTCAGTGTTTAAGTCTGGTTTATTAAAAACCATCAATGTTTAGCTTATGCTATTTTTAAAGCAGTCTGTACTGTGTAGCATTTAATAAGCTGTCCAAAACAGATGAGTTATTTTATTTTTTTTTTGAAAAGCAAACAAATTCAGAATGCTCCAAGATATCCATTTGTATAAAACCATTAACATCCACATAACCTTCGCCAATGTCATATCAAGTTAATTTTATAAATCAAAATCTGAAGTGTGTTTATTGCATCTAGTATGGTTACTCATTACAGATATAATCTGGTTCCCTATTTGAATTCTTAGCGCAGATTGACGCTTACATCAGTGTTTAACCACGCTCTTTATCCATATAAAAATCTCTTTACGCTGTCAAGATCATGTAAAGAAGCACCTGTCAGTAGTAACTTGATTTTCTGTTCTACACCTAAAATCTCAGTTGACGTACCAAGAACCACTTATAGCCAGCTCAATTATTACCACTCAGTGCAATCACTGGGAATTTCGTTAATGACTTAGATGAGAGCAAGGTCAGTGTATGGTGAATTTAGAAGCAGGGGCCATCTGCAGCTACTGCATTTAAAATGTTACCTCTGAGCCATCACTCCCATCGTGTTCACAGGGAATGTTGCAAAAATAAGGAACATGATTTTGGCTATCAAGTGTTATTAGGTCTGAAGCAGCGGAATTGTAGCATCTCCGCTGAATCATCATTTTTAGAAACAGGGAATTTGGTATGAATCATGTGCATCTCTTATTTGGTATTGTTTTTCCCTCTTTCTTTGTATGACGCAGTTTGGAAAGCTACAGCAAGAGACATCATGCCTCAATCCAGCCAGGAAAGTCCTGGTTTCTGTGGTCCTTATAAAAATAAGACTACTTAACGCATGATAACAGCAGCTATATATGATACAAAGAGATCTTTCTCAGCTCTCAATGGCCAACATCTATAACTCTAAAGACAACGGATAGCACAGGATAAATTTATTTGTCTAAACACGGGGCACCTTGTGTTGTTTTAGGTGCTGTAAGACATGACTGTCCTGTAACCTGGTCAAAAATGCAGAGCAATTTTTGAAATCAGTGCCCCTGCCCAAGAGGTGCCCCCGTACAGCAGCGGGAGATGAAACTTATATCTACAGAAGCCAGGCAGCTCCTCCGAGACCTCCTCTGAGACAAGTCCCTTTACCCCCTCGCCTCACTGAGTCTCCAACGTCACTGCAATGCCATCCTGCTCTCAGCCTCCCGGGAGCAGGCACCAGTTGGTCTGTGGCCACCAGGACCACATGGAAATTCACCCATGTGACCACAAAGGGCATCACTTGGTTCCCTGCAGCCACCCTACCTTTGCCCCTAGACACAGTCATTTCACTGCCGGCCGGTTTCCCAGCTCCTGAGGGGGATCAGCAGACCATACAGTCCTTACAAGGTGGCTGGCTTGCAGTCCACGTGTTTTCTCCTTCCCCAACCTGATTTATGCTTGGCTACGTTCAGCATCTCATGACAGTTTGGCAGGACCCCTCGGTCACGCTGTGGAACTCTGCCAAGGCCAAAGGGCAGTGCGTTTGGTGGAACCCATTTGAGGAACCTCTCTGCAGCCACCAGCAAGGGCCAACACTATCTTCAGAGACAGCCACCGGCACCTTGCATGTATAGGCACGTGCTGTAGGGGATACTACCCATATATTGCCCTTTCTTGTAACTAAGCTCACTGAAAGTCCATTTCCCTCCCCTGTAAAAATACATTTGTATTTTGCAAAAACACATCTGTATTTTGCAAAAACAAACAAAAAGCCCCAAACTTTGTTCTACATCAGAATGAAAAGTGGACATTTTTAAATTCCCGGTAGATAAAGCCATGTTTGAGCAAAAACAAATTTCTGGACCTCACAAGTTGCCACGTAGCAGAACTGTTGTTGCCCTTCAGTCAGCTCTAATTATGGACTAATTGGACGAGTTTTTGTTTCAGACTTTTCTGTGAATAGCCTGGAACTACAGAGCCACAGCCAAACTCCTTAATTAAAAAGCTGCTCCTGCCTTTATACTCAAATGTATTGCACACCCTTTTGGAATACCCTGGAAAGCAGGTAAATAATTCAAAATTTGTAGCTCTCCAGCTTATCCCCAAATCTAATGTCTAGCACATTATAGAAATAACAGTGAAAGGAAATAAATGCAAGAGGGAAAAGTCATAAAAACCAAAGCTCTACGAGGTTCCCATGTAAGGTCACCAGAAGAGTTTAGAGTTTTGTTTTCCTTCTTCCTAATAGAGGAGCCTAAATTTAATTTCTCTTTTCATTTTCTACTTTCCTCTGCTCTTTTTTCTCTCAATCTCCGTCCTCCTCCTCCTCCTTTCTTCTCCCCCAGTTTGAAATTCCATTCCCAGCCATATGTTTCTCATTGTGATCCACCTTCCATTTTTGGTCATACAGCAAAATGTGGTTTGAAGATCCAAGAAAGTCAGAGCGTGTTGACACAAGGACGTTGGATTCTAGGTTTTGTCAACACTGCGCTGAAGAGCTTTGGGCCTTGAATCAATTTTAGCCTCCTTGACCAAGGAAACCCTGCAGAGAGTCAGACTAAGATCAACGAGAAAAGATTTTCAAGTGAACAGAGCCATATAAGTATATCTTGCACAACAGGGGAGTGTTTTTTATTTTCTGTATGATCTGCCCTTGCTCCAATATTAAATCCAAACAGTACTCAATTTTGCTTGGCATGCAGCTCTTTGCAACAAAACCGAAAAGCTTTCTCGTAGGTGATATACCGTAATGGGAGCCTTAAGACAAACCTGAATTTCAGACATCAGCTGGCTTTTTTCTACAAATTGAGATAAATAAGAAACCCGAACAACTCCAAGGTCTCACAGTGATCTATTCTGAAAGCAGCACGGCTGGCAAATGACGGAGAGTCCTGCTCTTTTCCAGATGACCTGGGGAATTTCCTCTTAAAACACTGTGCTCCCGCATGTCTGGGCATGTGAAAGTGGGTCCACCAGCTTGCAGCTGAAAGTCCATCCCCTAACTTGTGATTCAACTAAAAACGTGTATATATGACTGGGGAATGGAAGAGGGTGTAAGGGAAGGACAATTAAACCGATGTTGACATTATTTGAAATTTGCTTTAATTCATGCTCTGCCAGCTAGCTGAAGATTAATCTCAAACTGTTTATTTTAATGTATCATATTTCTGACTTCCAGCTAGCTATCAGCTGGTGTAATATAAGCTTTAATTTTGGCACCACCAAGTCTTCATTATGTTTACATTTTCACTCACACTTTCTTTGGTTTTATCATAAGCAATTTCATGATTTAATGGCACTTACTTTCCTGAATAAGAACAGGTGTAGTTAATTTTCAGAGATGGGAGAGAGACTTTTTATAAACTACCTATTTTCCATGTGTAGTTGCTTGTGACGTCAGGGGCTTGAAAGATCCCTTAGTTACATGGCCGTTCTGAGGGAAAGTGAAAATGAAACAGAGGATTATCTGTTTTTAAATTCTGGATTAAGGATCAGGCTGAACTGATTAAATCTGAAAAGTTTTAATCATTTTTCTAGCTAGGACTCCAAAATCCATGTTGAAAATATCATGCTTTAATTTAGCTCAAACAGAGCTGTATTATAATCAGGAAATAACCAGGAAAACACTGGCAATAGATAATCATAGCAACTAGTAATGAAAATAGATATTTTGCTGAGCAAACAGAGCTATTCTAGTGCAATCCATTCTGTTAAAGAATTTGGATTAATTCATTTGATCCGAATATCTTGAACCACTTAGAAACATTGCTTCTTTAAATTAGCGTACACCTACATGGGCAGAGACTGGGGGTGTGTGAATTCAGACTAACTGCCTGCAGTAACCCTTTGCCCACCCTGATAGCCATGGCTAGGAAGCGCTCACTGCCGTCGCCTCACCCACCGCCGAGCCAACAGCCGCCTTCCCATCTTCCCTAGGGCAGGATGGGCTGCGGCGCTCCAGTCTCTTCCGCTCCCTTTGTCCTGCCAAAGGAAGAGCCCAGCTCTGGACTAAAATTACAACTGCCGGTCTGGTTTTAGGATCTGTGGCAGATCTCCAAGACGACATACTGGTGCATTCCGATGCCTCCAATAAGTGGTAGTGACATGTCTAAGAGGAATTTTTATAAAATTCATATATATAAAGCTCAAGGATTCATGTTTTGCATAAGACAATGCAGTCTGAAGGTTCAGCCTTTCTAACCAAGGCGATAATACTGAATCGTCCTAAACTACACTCCGAATATTACAACTCACAAAACACTATAAGACCTCACAAGTGTGGAGACACACAAGTAGGAGGCAAAATACATCATGACTTCTAGCCAGCTTTCTTGGCTTGAGAAAATTTCCCAGCTAGAGAAAGTTACCCTGATTTTGGAGCACACTAGAGAAATTAAAACAGAAGCAATATATCTTGAAGATGCATAAAACAGTGAAAATAAAGACAATATTTTTGCACCTATATGTAGAGCTTTTGTCCTCTTGGGCCATGGAGAATTTGCACATAGAATCTGTGGGAGAAAATGAAATGTGTAGGGGTAATGAAAACAGAGAATAAGAAATTTTAAAGAAAGCAATAAAAAGAAAAGAATAGGAGACAACTCCTAGACCTCACACAGCCTCTGTGAAACAATGGGAAGAAAATCTTTCAGGAATTCAGTAAGACCTGAGAAGAAATAGAGGGACTGTTGGAACAAATGGCTGCTGGCTCAAGTTCCACTGAATGACCTTGACTGTGCACATTAGAGCTAGTTGTTACATCAGGCACTGAAATAGAGAACAGACCATAAAAAACTCTGAACATTTCCTCCCATAAGATTCCTTTGTTATAAGACTCTTTTGTAGCATTTAGTAATAATTTCCTCTCTGACTAATGTTCTTGTGCAAATTATAATGCCATTATGTTCTGATGTGAGCTTTTCCCTCATTTCTTAGTTAATTCATCTTTATAGAAGTTCTTCAGCTGCCAGCCAGTACTGAAAAGTTATTAATTTCAAGTGACTTTAATAGTGCATGGGAGCTGAAGAGAAGTTTAGCAAACTTTCAAAATACTTCTTTACCAACACTGGACTGAATATCGTATTTGTCTACGAATTTCTTTTTCTTTGCTGGAAATCCTTCACCTGGATCTCTGCCATGGTTCACGGCTTTTTCAGCTCTGACAGGGAAGAATAGGTAGGTTGCCAATAGGAAGCATAGGAAAGATGGAGACCGAATTGGCTCTTTATCCCCCGTTTTCATGGCAGGTCAGTCATAGTGTTACTGTAAAACCTCTCCTCTGTTCCTTTCTGCACAAAATGTTAATTTTCTTACACACATACCAGAGTCAAGGAAGTCAGACAAAGCAAGTGAGGAAAAGAGCTGCTCAGACTAGTCCTTCCTGTGTGGTTGGCCACATCCAGCTATCAAAGTAAAGGTGGTTCAAGACAGCACCAACGTACTGCTCAACTATTATTTATCTTCTGATTGCCCAGAATACTGCTCTCACGTTTCCTTCCTCTGTACTCCAGTACACCCATTAGCCCTAACGCGCCCTCTAAGTTATGGTCTAGTGGTGCCAATACCTTCACAAGTTATTATTCTCTCTGCTTCACGAGCAGATAACTTGTGCTTACTCTGATTAAAAAACCTGGCAAAAGATGTAACATGATTGATGCACCAGAAATTTTGACTTTGGGAATTCATCTAATACTCGCAGAGAAGATGGTAGAAAAAATGTTTATAAAGCAATTTGTAGGAAACTCAGGTTGCAGGAGGTACCAGAGTGCCTGTTTGTATGTTCACGGTTGGAATCATGTTTGAGATCGCACTATTTCTTCTAAAAAACTTTAACAATAATAATAATAAATAATCCTGTTTGCTTTAGAGTATCTGGCATTCAGTACCTGGCAACCACTCGACTGATCAAGAAGAAAGATACCCTCTTGTTCTGAACAACCTCAGAGGAACACCACAAACGGGAGCTTACTCGTCCTAAAGAAAGTCTTCTGGGGAAGGGAACATTTCATCCTTTTGTAAGTTTCCCAAAAGATTCTTCTGACTGGCTGTGAAAATCAGCATGATCTCTCTTTTCTTCTGTTTAGCTTTGTTCAAGTTTAACACAGACAGCTTAAATTCTGTGTGGTTACTGGAACGAAATTTAGTGCCAAGGACTGAAACTATTAAATCTTTTCTTTTATCTGTTCCTCATGAATATCACATGCCCAGACAAATTAGGTTGTTCGTAACAGTCTGAGCTTAATATTTTCCCTGCTAAAAAGAAAATACTTGTGTTAACATATGTATAGATGCATCCCTCCACAGTGAATTTATAGCATTTTTTTCCAATTATGCTAATTAAACAGATTCATAAAGGTTGCAGCTGAATACTGTTAGGCTTGCAAGATGTATGCATTTGCCATGATGCCGTGTTTAGAAGCTTGCTCAGGATCTTCAAATCATAAAACAACGTATCTTCTTTTTAACAAAGTAAGTACACCAGTGGACAGTTTTGGGTGGCTGGGAGACCAGTTGAATAATGTGATCAGCCAGTTGCTGCTCACTTAGTCCCCCCAGGATCAGTAGTCTAAGTGATAGGGGTACTAGTCCTCCACCATCAGGGGCCGTTACATTCAGCATCCACACGAAATGAGTAAAGCAACCCACACAAGAAAGAGTGGTAGAGGAGAAAGCAACACGTTGCACGAGCAAAATGGGAATTTAATCCAGCATTCATTTTACTGAAGGGCAAAGGCAAAAGCCAGAGCATTTTGAGATCCGCTAGGATGAAACTGTCTCACAGGACTATGTCCAAATGGACCTGATGCAGCTCTTTGCAGTGAGCCAACCCCAGGTTGAACGTGAGCTGGACCACATACATCCCCTGGTCGGACGTCTGAGGAAAGAGGCACAGTCTTACCAGTTAGTGTAGACACAGCCTTGATTCCCGTGAGGAAGCACACCCCTCACAAGATGTGTTGTTGGAGACTAGTTAGGGAGCAGCAAGTAAGGGTGGAAACATAGGGTTCTTGTATGAGACTTTCCTCTGCCTGCCTCTAAAAGCATCCTTCAGTGCTGTTTCTCCTGGATACCTCTTTCCTTCTTGGAGCTGGCAGGAGCAATAGGAAGGAAAGCAACGTTTCGTTGCATGCCATCAGTGAAGATAATCCTCCTTACCACCACAGGAGATTACAGCGAGTGTCTGTAACTACAAGCTGTGAACTGAAGTGGCGATGAGATGTCCAGGTTCCCGTCGCTGTGACTCTCACGTGCTCAAAGCACTGTACGTCTGACCGCTGCCACTGGTCCTGCTAGGTGGGTAGGAAGGCATGGTGTCTCTCTCTTTGAGGGAAACGGACGAGGAACTTGTTAGAAAGGATCACAATGGTGGACAAGACTACAGTGGTCACAGGGTGTTTCTCATCAAAACAGAGTTACATTGTTAAGGCATAAATAACTTAGGTGTCTAAAGTATAACTAAAGTCTGATCAAGTATAAGGACAGAATAAAAGGTTATGTTGAACTCATAGTGAATTTTCAAAGATGAAACCTAAGCTGTACTTAGTTATATTTTTCCACGGGTCTAAATAATGCAGGTAAAAATATAGTAGCTAAATGACCAGTTTTGATGAGGAGACCAGGAAGGGAGAGGGAGGAAACTAAAAAGAGAAAGCTTGAAATAAAATAAGAGCACGCCACTGAAAAAAGATGCATTCTGGAAGGTTCAAATGGAATACCAAAATTTCAAAGCTTGCCTCTCTCTTGAATTATAGTTCGGTGTGGTTAACTAAAGATCACTTCTGTGTATGATTACTCTGCGACTACAGTTTGTGTGACATTAGTGGCTGACAGACTCTTTTACCATGGTCTTGAAAACCTAAAGGAAAAAAATAACAACTGTATTTAACATTTTTTCTATTAAACAAGCTAATCAATCAAGATTGTTTTTAATACCCATCACTCCAGACAACTGACTCGTTTTTTTGCTGTGTGTTATTTCTGCAGACCTGGACACCTTCGCAGCCTTACAAGAGGCAACAGCCCTCAATCATCAGTCACACCACAGCTAAACAATAGCCTGACACACGGATCTATTCTTTCCTCATGGCAAACGGTGATAAGAAAGGACCATCTTGCAGTTTCTTGCTGTTTCTCTTTTTCTGCAAGAAAAAAAGCCTACCATCTAACCTGCTCTCTGCTGGTAACCCATGAGTGTAATACATGTCTTCCCAGCAGGAGAGCTACAGTCTCGAACAGTGAATACATCAAAGTGCAAATCTGGCTACTCTGGAATCATAGCCAAGCAGGAAGCCTGTTTATGGCATCTTCTGTGTTACATAAAAGAATTCAGGCAAATCTCTGATGTATTTGAAGGTACTCCGAAACCTTGTGTTACCCAAAGTTTGTCGTAGTGGTGTCACACAGTATACTAGGCGGCAGCTCTGGTGCTTGGATTCCTTCAATTTTTTCACATCGATCATTTCAGCGTGCTGAACCATCCCACCACGAGATCAGGGCCAACAAAAATTGGAGTTTCACCACCCAGAGGGGGGAGTGAACAGATGTGCTGACAAAAGCAGAGACTAACTTTAAATTGCCCCCTCTTGCCCCAAAACACAACAACATCTGGAGCTCTGCTAGTGACCCCTGTGCTCAAGGGGACATATTTTGAAAACCTGAGCTCTGACTTTCAACGGCAAAGGTGCTGCTTTGGATCCTTTTCAGATGAGCTTCAGGACATCTGGAGCAGAAAGAATATCTGTTGCACTTGTTTAATATTGCAGTAAACTCTCTTACAAGCTTTAACTTTTATAGAGTTTAAAATTTATCATTTGTTTTAAAGGGTTTCTGAGCATCTCACTTCTTTTGCCTGGACCTCTGACTTTAACTCAGTAGACATTGACTTCACAGTGCATATAGCCGACAGGAAGGGAGAAAATAAATGAAGTTTCTTTCTGAAGGAGATGGATGCTATTAGAAAGATTCAAAAGACAAAACAGGAGGAGGAAGCTGGAAGGGTAAGTCAAGCTGTTAAGCTTCATGCAGGAATGCCTAACCACGGTAATGAAAGCACCTGCAAATATCCTGTTAATTTGTTAATATTGCTGATTAACTCAGTGAATTTTGTGTAGAGTTGTCTGACTGATAAAGTGCTCCACAATTACAATTCATCCAACAGATATTAAGAGTCTTGGGAGGGTGCTGAATTTCAATTAGATGGGATTTTATGTTTCTTTCCCTGACTTTATGCATCCTTCCCTCCTGTATGTGCACTGCTGAAAAAACAAACCAGGAATTTGGTCAAGTCAAACATTAACTTTGATCAATATCCACGGAAAACCTTTGGCTTTAAAGTTTTTTATTTAAGGTGAGGTTTTGCTTTGGAATTGGTAACCTACAAACATACAGACACTGCCTAAGTTTAATTCCCTGAGTATTCCGACCAAGTTCACTTGAATTGTTTACCAGCAATATTAAGAAATTAACAGTTTGCTAATCATTATGTAGATATGTGGTGGAGAAGAAGAAAGAAGAATATTTATTGTTCTCTTTAGACATTCTGGCATTTAGCACGACATTTGATTTAGAGTCTTTAAATAAAAAATGCAAATAAAATAAGAGCAGACCGAAAAAAAAAAATAATCTACCTTAAAAGAAGAAAAAGCTCTGCAAATAAAACATACATGCCAACAAGGAGCTAAAATATTAATAATGGTGGGGAGACAATGAGGATAAAGTACCAGTGTTGGTATCCTGGGATTTAACAGGACCTTCACTCTGTAGGTGACACTCTAAAAGACTCGGTATCTAGAGAAACCACAGCCAAAAACCTGGCACTTTTAGCTGGCCTCCTTACTTCAACCTCTAAGTAGCAGAGCGGAGATTTATCTATCAGTCTTTGCCTGCTTAGCATAAGCACTCTGTGAGCATTATAAAAACATGGTAATTTTTTTGGCAAGATTTTATTGAGAGGGCCATTTCAACAACAGCTAATACTCATCCAGGAAAACCAAACTGCGAGCATATTAATATCCACCAAACTGACACCTTTTTATTATGGACAAAAGAATGCCTCTTTCAAAATCAAGAGTGAATTTTTTTTTATTTTTTTTTAATTTTTTTTTTAAGATGAGATAATGTAGCATCATGTTGTATTTATCAGGTTCATAGGATCTTAAAATACAAAGATCAGGAAATAATTTAGACTATCGATACTAGAGTTTTTTCATTAACACTTCTAAAAGAAGAGCTACTTTTGCTTGCATAAATTAGTATGAAATTCATTAGCCTTTCCTAAAAAAGGAAAAATGTGTTAAATCTTCATAAAATAATAACAATTAAGTTACTACATATCCACAGAATTACTACTTTCCTAAAGAAAAAGATATTTTCCAGAGTAAACTCTAATTCCTTTCATAGAAAAGCTAGTAACAACAACAAAAGAGATTAATGCAAAGATCTTAATAGCAGCAGTATTGTTGCAGCTGTAACAGTCTGAGGGCGTAGGAGAGGAATCATTAGTAAGAAGATGCAATATCTTTTTATTAGACTGACTGACACAGCCGTAAAACACTGAAAAATCTTGGACAAAGAACACATAGCTCAGAAGAAAAAGAAAATCCAGAAATACGGTAAATCAAACATAGAGGTCCTCATACCTCATTGAGGAACTCTTCGAAGAGAGCTCCATCGAGGTTTCCAATACCGTAAGGTTTCGCCCCAGCTGGGGTTCAGACATTGCACAGAAGCGTGTGCCAACAGGCATCTAATTAAATACAGCTGTACCTAGGTATGCTTAGCACTTTAAAAGAGATGTATTCATCTGTTAGAAGAGGTTATACTTCATCAGAGCTGGGACAATGAACTCCAGGGAACAAACTAAGAGAGATGTCACTCAACGTGATTTGTTTTTCTGGAATTTCATTTATGAGTGCTAGACTTAAAACCACACCGAAGTGCTGGCCAAAGCCAGACTTAAATTTAAATTTGGATTAACCCTGACTGAAGTTTATCCTGAAGAGGATGACTTTGTATTTATGTCTGAGACTCAAGTAAACTGTGTTCTCTGTCATCCTATCCCTGTATTGGAGCTATGTTGAAGAAACTGAAGTCTACTCAACTGCTAAGGAAGCTAAACCAATTGCAATGATTTATAGTCAGACAGTCCCATTCACTTGTAATGAAATGTAGGTGCTTATTACTGAGATAGAATTTAAAATCTGAAACTAAGGTAAAACGCTTTATGGTCATATGCAACAGCTCAAGCACTTCGTACGTTAAATTAAGATGGCATGCTACAAGAGTGGCCAAAACTAGGATTCGTTCTGGAAGAAAAATGTGATGAGGCATTGCCAGACAATCAATTCTGTCTAACGTTACAAAGAGTGGATCTTTGAGTTCAATTGGCCTTTCCTTCCTACGCACGTCTTCAACAGGAATCAGCTCACCGCTTTCATGAGGTTTCCAGTCAGCTTGACATACGTAAACCTAAACACTCGCAGGATCAAAATGGATGTGTGCAAACATACAAACAACAATTTTTAGTCAGTCACGTGTTCAAAACAGTTTGTTAATTTCACTTTTACTAAATATATACATTTTTATATAGACATAGCCACAAAAAAAATCTATCCTGTTGTACAAAATGCTAGCTTTATATAGGTGCTGATTCACTGATGTTACTATACCTGTTCATTTAATTCTGACAAAAGTGACAGAATAAACAAAAGAACAAACAGAATTCTCCTTTCAAAGAACCAAGTGAACGAAACGCTTCCGACTACTAGAATTCATTTATCCCTAATTTGTTTGAAATGCTGTTCACAAGCATCACAGTGCTATCTCCAAAGAAACAAACTGAATTGGGACGCTGCTCTGAAGTACATTTTTTTCAAGTTACAAACCCAGAAATTATTGAATGCAACTGAATGTATAAGCTGGTCACTGTGAAGACACTGGAAGCCTAAAATCAGACTAGAAACCATCCGGATGTGGAATTCACCAATCACCCATTTCCGTATAAAAAATGAGATTCCTGAAAGGTTTTTGTTAAAATACAGGCTAGATTTGGCCTAAATGTGAAGAAATCTCTTTAAAAATACATTTCTACATTTCTTGTTGAATCTGTGAAAACTTTCGGAGTGCCTGGTGCTACAGATAGTTTTTGTGGGTATTAAGATGGAGGAGGTATTTCAGACTACCTAACACCGTGAGTGCTGGGAAATGGTAGAATATTAAGTCTCTGAAGTTTTGGGGATTTTTCAGGTTAAACAAAGAGGGAATAGAGAAAGCCTGTATTGTCAAAGAGGGAAAGATTGCGGCATTTCCCTCTGAAAATATTCGAGCAGCAGATCTGACTGAAGCATTTAGATTCACATTTTGGTGGGTTGTTGCGGACACTTGGTTGAAGAAAAATTAATTTTGTAACTTGTCGGATCACCACAAGTTTTGAAGTTTTCATCATAAATGAAAGTATTGCAATAAGAAACTTTGTTCTTTTTTCTCCCCTGACATAGCCAGTTTAAGTAGATCACAACTCATTTTATTGTAACTTGCTTAAACCAGCTATGTCAGGGGAGAGAAAACAGCAGAGGATAAACAAATATCACCTCTATTTTGTATACAAAGCTGGTTTTACATATTAATGTTTATTACAGCTGAAATATTTTCTGTAGAATGACATATTAAGCACTAACAGAACTGAAATCAAGAAACATTCTGCATTCATCAGATCTTAAATTTCAGCCCATGGCCTCCTGTCCACGTGGCTTTAACCCCTTCAGATTTTTGTTTAAAACTAAGAAAACAACTATATATTGTGTTAAAATTTTCACTTCAGCTGATGCAAAGAAAAGAATTGGTTAAAAGTGAGTACCCTGCCAAAATGCCCTCCGTGATGAAAGAGGCTTTGTCAGAGACGTTAGGTGACTGGCGGAGGAGTTCTGACCACCACGAGCAAGGTAGGCAGCAAGGGGGACAGTCTTCACATCCCAGTTCCTTGCTGACCAGCTTTGCCAGACTTGAGAAACATTAATAACAAAGTTCTGAATTTAGTTGTGCGAGTACTACTATCAGAAAAGGGAATAAGATTTCTTCCCTTCTAACGTACATATATAACACCGCTAATATTAAGCAAGCAATAACTGGTACCCTACAAAATTACTTTCTCTAGTCCCTGGAATTTAACATATAAACATCTGTTTACAGCGACAGCTAGGCAATTAGCATGACTGGCTTATGGTAGCTGAACGCTCTTCTCTGTCAGATAACTGCAGCTGTAGTAACTTTAGGGTTTATTGTTCATGACTACGCAAAATTTGACTGACCCTCTGATAAATCTTCCCTTCTAAACTTCTGAGTTATAAAAGTAAGGGTTTAACTCTGTTACCTTCCTCTTTTCTACTGAATATGCTGCAAAATACTTAAAAATGAATTATTGTGTAAATTCTCAAACTGAAGTTTTTATGTAAATAATCCACACATAATTTATAGCGTTCTTGTTTGTGTAACATTCTAGCTTATTGGCATTTGTCCTATGAATATACTGTTTTGGAAATTATGCACTAGGGTTATAAAACATTGTTTTCCCAATACACCATTTTAAGAAAAAAAAAATAAAAATCAGTCTTGAAAGGCTTGTCTGGTAAAATATTTTAAATTTGAAGATCACGGTGAATATGTACTTTCATGGGGTAAGGAACTACTAACTTGTTATTAGAACAACAAACTTTGCAGTTGCTTAGGTATCCAGTGAAGTCTACAAGGTTTTGGGACAGGCATGAATATTACTTATATTACAGAGACCTTGGAAGTGCTGACCGGCTCATACTGTCAGCAAGAATAGCCATGGCCTGAATAAATAGCATTGAGGAGAGAAAAAATGGGCAGTATTGAAGGAGGCTGGGCAAAATGATGGGAACTGTCCACGCTCGCCTAACTTGCCAATGAGAACCGATAACTTCCAAATCCCAGAGCGGGGCATTTGCCCTGCATACCGCTGTTGCTGAGCCTTTTTCACATCGATGCATAGTAGTGTTTCATCCAAATAAGCAAACACATGCAAAGCAAAAACACATGTAGAATCAAAGTTAAAAAAAAAAAAAAAATCTTTCTTGCATGGGAACCACTAGAAGATGTTATTGCACTTGTCAGTCAAGCATATTTCCTTCAAATTAGCCATGATTTTGTTGTGCATTTATTGCACATACAGTGCAATACACATACAATTTGCAACAGTGTTTGGGCACGAGCACATAGTGTGCAAACATGCTCAGTAAAATACTGGACATAATTCAGAAAAAATGGTATCGTCTTCAGAGAGGTCTCTTTGCTCAAGAAGAGCAGAAGGCTTCTTCATTCATGCAATGACCTTTTCTGACTTTATCCTTGAATCTTTCTTTCTCTGCATTCTCTCAAGCCTATCTAAGGCCCCAGGAAGATAACAAATACCAACAGCCGTGCTTTCCCCCAGAAGGAGGAGGTTGGAAGGAAGAAAAGGTAAGTGTCTTTATACTAAGTCGAACCTGGACATAAAGTAATAATAACAAAAGGGCTCCAGATATCCAGAATAACAGGGGACCCATTGTTGTTCTGTAAAGTTGTGATTTGGCCACAGACTCTGACTTGGTTGACAAAAGATAGTGTTTTATCTTCCCAATACATTAAAAACACATGTATCGGACTTAAAAACACACAAATAATTTCTAACAAACAGGATAAATAATGGATGCAAAAGCATTAAATGAGGGAGAGAAGAAAAATAAAGGCTAAACTTTACAGTAATTATAGTCTTAAAAGGCCATGACTATACACAAATCATTATTAGTTTCAAAGTCATATCAATCTCACAATTATTAATGCAGGCTTTTAAAAGATCAATGATGTTGTGGTATCACTAATTTCCTTTTGGTGGTTGTTTACTACCTGCAAGCCAACATTGGACTCTTGCTTTAAGTACTCAGTATGTTCTTGATTCTGTAATAACAAAAAAAAGAAAAAAGAGAAACTTTCTCATTCTTAGTTTACTCCTTCCCATATCTACACTCCACTGGAGACTGGAGGCGTCGATTTTAACAAGGTATATTTCCCCCACCAGGATATAAATTTCATCATGACATTGAAGAACCCTATAAAACAATGAAACTACCGAAATATGTAATTCTTCAGCTCCTTACTAATAACATGTAATTTAAGCAACTCGGGCAGCAATTTGAGCAATGCTAGAAGTCATGTGCTGAACAGAGTCTTCTGAAACCCCTTGGGCTTCAGTGATGCTTAACTATATGCGTAAGGCTAGAAGGGATCAGGATTTAATTAAGAGCGCAGTAGACATCAAGCCAGCACTTCGAAAGCGTTCAGGCCCTAGGCTTCCTTCAATCACCTTTTTCCCCTCCAAATCCAATCCTTATGACTCAAATTTCCTAAATACTGACACTGCTTTTTCCATATCTGATAGGTTACTATGCTCTCTTCACGCTATTGCTTACCTGAAATTCATAAAGGAGAGCTGCTGAACAGGATGCTACATGGAAAAGCATTACAAGATCATGTAATAAAGGAGATTTTACAGACAGGTAGAGTGTCTTTTAGACTGTTAGGCATCCCCAGAACAGTGAATTGCATTTCCATCCCAGCTTTCATGCTACAGTTTTGAAAGATAACCTATGTAATGCAAACAGACAGCAAGCAAACCTGAAGTAAGACTTAAAAAAATCAAAGTAGAGTCTACTTTACAGAATAACAATCATCTTCTGACCCCAACCATGTGGGAAAAATGTTTCCTTTTGTACACCACACCAGAAGTCATATTCTTTGTCTTGTAGGAGGAGCAGCTTCAGTTTTAATCACAGCCTAGCCTAGCCTTCTGCAGGTTGTTTGAGACAACATCCATTTGCGTTCAAACGATATTGTACTCGGTGCTCTTAAACACTTTCTTGAACTTCTCCAGTTTCTATTAATCAGTTATTTATTACATCAGTATTGGCTAGGATTTCATGTTGGTTTGATACTTCAAGTTTCGAAACATTAACTCTACCTCCTGAGCAAACCAGAGCCATCTAATTGTCCCCAGCATCTGCAAACACTAAATTACTCTAGCAAGTCAATTTTTAAGTCTCACCACCAGATTCCATTTTGCAGTCTACCATATCCATAAATTCTCACTCCTCCCTAGACCTCCTGGGTTTTCTCTCACCCACGCTGTGACCATTGCCTCCCAGCCCCATGCCCCGTAGCGCTGAGCAGCACCTCTGGCTCTCAGCTCAGGAAAGTGAGCCATGCCAGGCTCTGACCTGGTACCGAGATAATCAAAACCTCACCTTGAGCTAAGCCTTACCTCCTGCAGCCCTTCTTATGTCTGCCTTCACTCTCCTGGGTAAAACACGTACTTCACACAATCATGGAATGGTTTAGGTTGGAAGGGACCTTAAAGATCATCTAGTTCCAACCCCCCTGCCATGGGCAGGGACACCTCCCACTAGACCAGGTTGCTCAAAGCCCCATCCAGCCTGGCCTGGAACACTTCCAGGGATGGGGCATCCACCTCTTCCCTGGGCAACCTGTTCCAGTGCCTCACCACCCTCAGAGTGAAAAATTTCTTCCTAATAGCTATTCTAAATCTCCCCTCTTCCAGTTTGAAGCCATTACCCCTCGTCCTGTCACTACATGCCCTTGTAAAAAGTCCCTCTCCAGCTTTCCTGTAGGCCCCTTTCAGATACTGGAAGGGGCTTGAAGGTCTCCCCGGAGCCTTCTCTTCTCCAGGCTGAACAACCCCAACTGTCTCCACCTGTCCTCATAGGAGAGGCGCTCTACCCCTCTGATCATCTTCGTGGCCCTCCTCTGGACCCGGTCCTTCTTATGCTGGGGGCTCCAGAGCTGGACACAGTATTCCAGGTGGAGTCTTACCAGAGCGGAGAAGAGGGGCAGAATCACTTCCCTACTCCAGCTCATGCTCTTTATCAATATAAACCTTAGGGCTCTCCCAGATTTTCATACCTACTCTAAGAAATGATATTATTCTTATTTCTGCAAGCCACCTGCCCTGTGTCTGCTCACCCCGGGAGTCCTTGAGGGAGGTCTGGGTAGAAGGCACACACCCCACTTTCCCTGGGAACCCTCCTGCTCCTGAACGAGCTGCTCTGCCAGCTCAGCCACCTCCTCCTGGGGAAGGACAGCTGTCCCGCTGTAAAGCAGTGGTTTTAAAACCCCTTTCCCAGCAGCCTGGTGGATTAGGAGCGGGAGGGAGGCGGACAGCCAGCAGCACACCAGGCATTGTGGAGAGAGCATGGCTTTCTGCTCCCTTGCTCTGCCCAGCAGGCACGTTACACAAGTTTGCTCAAAGGCTCCTGCCTGAAAAGAGAGCCACAAATAAGGTTTTGCCCTCTTTCGAAGTCAGCTGTTCTTGCTGAATCTAGACTATGTGGCCTCGTGCTTCCTTTGTGAATTTTCTGACTGATGTGATGAGGCAGTGTGGTGCCTTCTCTGTTCACCTCTCAGACCTTAACATCTGAACAAGCAAATTAAAGAAGTCTTCATTCTTCCCAGACATCAGACAAAATGATATCACCACCAGCCCATGTATAAATAGATTTCTTAAATCTTTTTAGAAACTAATCAACATCAGTAAACACTTAGTTTCCTTCCTCTAGAGAAGTCCTCTATCTTAGACTGGCAACGCTACTTGCAATAGGAAAGGCAGCCAAACATTTTCTTGGGTTTAGTTTTTTACTACTTTGTCTACCCAAAGAGCATTTGGATGGTTTAGCTCTCTCCCAGCTAGGGAATAACATTACTGGCAACTACAACAGCCCTTAACAGCAGATTAGATACAGCCAGTACTACTGCTACAACAGGCGTCAAAGCAAACCTTGCACATTCCTGCTTCCACAGCCTTATTCCTCAGACATGCCTCAAGGTGCTGGCTTTGAAGCAAGTGTCTGATGCATCTAACTCACTCCTCAAGATTGGCAGAAACACAAGAGAAACTGCCCACGGGTCACATATACACGGCCCTTTCCTCCCCCTCTCTCTGCAGGGAGGAACAGGGCTGGGGTCGAACAGGCATAGTTCAGCTGCTAAAATCAGCTACTATGGGAGGATTAGACAGGTATGGCCCCCATCCCAAGAGGGTAGATTTAGATTAGATATTAGGAAGGAAATATTTCACTTATGAGGGTGGTGAGACACTGGCACAGGTTGCCCAGAGAAGCTGTGGATGCCCCATCCCTGGAGGTGTTCCAGGCCAGGTTGGATGGGGCTTGGAGCAACCTGGTCTAGTGGGAGGTGTCCTTGCCCATGGCAGGGGGGTTGGAACTAGATGATCTTTAAGGTCCCTTCCAACCTAAACGATTCTAGGATTCTATCTACAACTCTGAATGACAGATAAATTTCCAGAGAATTTAAATGCTTCATTCTAATCCAAGCCAGTCATTAGATTTAGTCTAAAGATGTAAAATGAGATGAACTGCAATATGCGGAATCAGACATAAATGCTGATTTATAAAAGCTTAGCTGAATTTGAAGAAGTAGGTTACCTGTTATTTACAGCTGTCAGAAAGAAACACAGAGCAAGATATATGCTTGTGAACTACTATCCTAGTGATTTGAGTGCAGTGCCTTTTGTTTGGACTATAAGGACACACCAACCTCAGTAACTAAGATTAAAAACAAGCTTAGCCTAAGTCAAGCAGCATGCAAGCCTACAGAGTTATGCTCCCTTTCAAATATGCCCTTGTCCAAACTACAGAGGTAAAAATCCTTTTTGAGTAATCAAAACAAGAAACAAAAAGGAATTCTGAAAGAAGGGAAAGAAAAGAGGAGAAAAAAACCACTGACATTCAAGAAAGTTCCTAATGTGGAGAAAAGCAAAAGATATTGTAGTAGTAATATTAATAATGCATCATTCCTTACAAAAGCCAAAGCAAGAGCATCCCCCTTCTAAGGTCCTCCTGGCTCAGCTTTATAATCTCCGCGGAGGTGTGGCTTTCTCACACTGCTCGGAAGAGCCACTGGTCTTCATCAACACCTCCCATGCTGATGGGCTGCAGGTGGCTCCTCTCCCTGCCACACACAGTTGTTGCAAAGGCAATTTCCCTGGGAAGGGCCCGTTTTTTAACCCTGCCCCTGCCAGATCCTATTTGTAAAGGAATTTGACCCACCACTGTCTTAGATAAGCCATGCATACCTGGACAGCACTCAAAGGGAAAAAAGAAACTGGAAGCAAGCTACCATCCAGTGTTTATGCTGCTCTCCTTAGCAGCAAGGCCTCAAAATAAGAAAACCATCTTTAACTGCTTGTGGCATCTACCTTGCTCTGGTATCTCTTTTATAGATGCTTTGAAAAAGCCCTGCACGAGAAGCGAGGTATCTCAGTGCTGGCAACCCCAGGACTCTGTTCTCAGAAACTCCCTGCCCGGTGCTCAGACAACTGTCTTCCTTTGGCAGGTCAATATCTTCTCACCGTAAGCATGCTGCACTTACTGGAACCAGTTGCCCAGAGAAGCTGTGGATGCCCCATCCCTGGAAGTGTTCAAGACCAGGCTGGATGCAGCTTTGAGCAACCTGGTCCAGTGGGAGGTGTCCCTGCCCATGGCAGGGGGGTTGGAACTAGATAGTCTTTAAGGTCGCTTCCAACAAAGACCATTCTATGATTCTGTGATACACCTCCCTCAGGACCCCCAGAAGCCCCCAGCACCAAGCTATGCCTGAACAGGGTGTCAGGAGAGCCCCCACACTGAGAGGCTCTGCCTTCGTGCACGCAAGCCCAATCTTGCTGTGCCTGAGCTCAAAACTGGCTCCATGTGGCCAGTTCCGACGTTAAGAGCCAGACGCGAGTGCAGTGCCTGGGATAACATGTCCCCTTCTCTGACATCAACTCAGGCACATCACGGCACTGACAGAACGCTACACCGTCTGGGCAGGAGGCGGCAGGAGTCCAGCTGGCTGGAAGTGTCAGCAGAAGGATTCATGTCTGTCTACACCTAACTGTATACACCGGTTTTAAATTTGGTCATGCCACATACCAACACTTGAGCATCCTGACATCTGTCCTGGACTCGAAATCCTTTATTCATTAAGGTGCAAAGATATTTCCACCCTGTTACAATTCATGGCCTTGGGCTGGCTCTTAGAGGGGTGAATAAACCCAAGGTGGGTACTTCTCCTTTCAGAAAATTGAGGTAGCTGTGCCCACTTTCCCTTTCCCCCATTAGCCGAGAAGCTCCCATCCAGCCTACGAAACACCTAGATATATTTACCCTTCTTCTTTCCTAGCTGCCCTGGTTTTGGTGACACAGGACTGGAAGTCCCCACCCTGCCCTTCAAATCTGGTCCTTCACAGTCAGCAGCGACGGTGCAGTCGATGACAGATTTTCAGGAGTCAGCTGAGCATCTACATCACCAGCCACCACAAACTGCACATCGCAATACTCTTCCCAAAGCCTCTAAGCTTAACACCAAGAGTTTCTCTGACAGGAGTGCTCTGGCATCAAGCCATTGGAATTTGGGATAGAAAAAGGCCCTTCCACTTTACATGGAATTAACTATGCAACCAGAGGATGGAGTGCAGCTCTATAAAGCAGGTGTCAGGCCTGGAGGGCAGATCTAGGTTTCGATCCCTTAGTCCAGTGATTTATTTTTTTTTAGCATTCCAAATTCATTGGAGCAGGCCTTGGATTCACCAATTCCCCCCTCCTGGGAAAACACCCTCGCTACTGAGCTGCTTGGCCACTCACCTTCCCACTCCGATTCGATGAAGCCCAGGTAACAAGAAACAAAAATTCAGTGAAGGTGCAATTAGCAGCCATGTGGGGGTGGATGGGTGGGAGGCACAGGCTGAGGAGATAGGGAGAGGTGTGCTGAAACAGCAGTTCCCAACTGGCCATAATTAAAAATCGACATGTCTTATTAGGACAGAGTGACTGGTCAAGCTTGTGAGCATGATTTCAGGTATATTGGGAATTAAGGACTGGAGCTTCGGCAAAATACAAAACCACGCCATTTACAGTCCCTGCAAGTCAAATGGAACTTTCAAAACTCGGTTCAGGGTGGGTTAAAAGTCTATAGTTTTTAATAAAATGAGATGTTTGCCTTTGCAGAACTGGGCTCTTGGTAACTATATTTCTCTACTGCTTTGGTATGCCTTTAGCCTGAAGGTCTTGGAAGGCTCATACACTTCACAGCAAAGTCCCCACTGCTTGTTTCCACCCAGCTGTCCCCTTGGCTGTGCTGGTACCAGTGCTCTAGGGCAAGCGGATGACGAACTTGAGAGGAGGAGACTCATTCATGAACATCAGTATTGCCTTGAGGGGTCTGCTCCAGGCCGTGGCGCCAGTTGTACCCAGAGCTGCTGGCAGTGAAGGTGTACCTGAATTCGAGGAGACCAAGTTATAGATGCTCCTGACGGCATGCCCTTGTCGTAAGTGTTGGCTGGAGTGAGGGCTGAAGACAGGTTGTCCTCCCTCTGCCAGAGGCATCCGACGGCTTTTTGCTGAGGGGCCGGTGCTGCACTGCCTGAGTTGCATCCCTCCCCGGCCAGCCAAGAAGGAATGGGAGATGACTGAGAATAGAGTCCATGCACAGACCGCAGTTTTAGGGGAGGAGAAAACATGCAATCAAAGAAAATCACAAGTAATTCTCTCTGGAGTTGCCAAATACTATCTATGCAAACTATTCCAATTAAGGAAAAGTAAAGGTTTTATTTCACAGTAGTGATTTTTTTTTAACAGCTTAGGTATCTATATTTTTAGTTCCCCCCCACAACAGAAAAAAGAATCTAAGGAAATAATTCCTTCCTCTAAGGTTAAACTAGTGTTTTTCAATTCTTAATATAAAACCCCAGTGCCTTAGGAATTGTGGTGAACGGGACCGACCTCTGGGAACTTTTGCTAGTGCTGATTCCTGACGTAGGCTCTCCCACTCTCATCCAAATCAGGAGACTGGAGAGTGGGGGAAACTTCTTAAATATGAGCACAGAAATTCAGAGTAGAAATCTGCTCTATTTTGTCTCTAAGATAATAGCCAGTGGGAGAGGTCTCAAAAAGAGAATACAAGCAGAAAAAAAGGTCTCCAGGGAAAGCACTGTGAATTAACAGTTGGCTTATGCCACAAAACATGAGGATTTCTATTCTTTTTCTCTTTTTAATCCTACAGTACTTTTTATTCCTGCATAACACAAATGCGATTTTACATTAAAGCCTAAAGTTTCTCAATTCCTATCAGATTCTTTATATCAGCAATATCTTCTGAGAATGAGTTTCACATATTTGTTATAACCTGCCAAAACATATAAGAGCATGTTTGTGTGTGTGTATAGTCTAAGTTTTTTTAAGTGCTGTCATTGTGTCCTGTAGATTATTCTGTTTAATAAGCCAAGAAAAATAGATGTAGCAGCAAACAGCTATTTAAAAACAGAATAAGGAAAACACCATTGATATATAAATTTGGGAAACAAGGGGAAAGGATTTATAGTTTTATGCTGCAATTTTCAGAGTCATAAAGCTTGCAGGGAATAGAAATATTAGTATCGTCCTTTCAGCAGTAAAATAGCCCTCCCTTTACCTGTTCCTCCAGTGGATGGCCGCTGACTGACTTAGCCATCTCCTCCCACTGCACTGTCTGAAAACCTGGGTACGCTGGATAGAGTTACAGAAAATAACCTGTATTTATTTTTCACCTCTCAAATTCCGAAGGAAAAAAGTAGGAATTTAGGTGGGCTCTTTCTCAACATTCCTAAGGGACTACAACACTTGCATCTCTGTTTCTGAATAGAAATCCCTGGCTGGAGAGGATTCCTTTCTGCAGTTCAGGAACAGTGGCTGAAGCCTGGCACATGAGTAGTTTATCAGTTCAAAAGTATTTCAGTGCCTACTTTCCCTCGGACTTTTGGGGGACTGTTATTGAAAAATCCTTTGCCAGGTTAAATATTTGTGTTTGGTTTTGCGAGGCCAGAGACCCAATTTGCTAATGTTTCATACTAATCCAACCACCATAACCAAATGGAGATTAGATTGGGACGCTCTCACAGAAGTATCACAAAAATTTGCTGTTGTTCTATCTTCTTCTGTTATCATTGAGGACAATTTTCCCATGCAAATGAAAACTACCAAAAAAACCCCAAAAGACAAAAAAAAAAATATATTTGCTGTGCCTGAATTATTCCTATAGAAATGCCAGCGCTACTCGCGCAGCATCTATCAGAGAGCTCCGACAGGGCTGGCAATGGTCATTGGTCTCCGTCTACTGGGAGTTTAATGCCAGATGAAAACTTTTCTTTATCCAAAGCTTAAATGCTGAGTTAAATCATTGCATATGTACTTCATATTACCTATTACACACGACACAAAATATTTGCCTGATTTTAATTAGACCAATGTTATTTGACCATTAGGGGGAAACAAGAATTAGATCAGAGCACAAAACAGAACAAGTATCATTTAAGCAATATCAGAGTGTGGCTGTGCTGTTACCAAAGCATCTGTCAGAGTGACGGTGTGGAGCTCCGTATTTAATGTATTCCAGCAAATTTCACATTAACTTTTCTTGCCATAAAGAAACAAAACCGGTAAAAAACCAAACTGCTTTTAAAATGGAGCTGGACATGCTCAAAAAAGGATAAGAGTATAGCAGACTTGTGACAGCCCGTCTCGTAGCTTGAGGCGGTCCCATATAGTTATACATACACGTAGCATAAACCAGCCTGGCTTTGCTAAAATCATTAATCTTGCTAGAGTCACAGCAGGAAAGAATTTACCACATAGTTTTTCTAATTGCCTGGTGCTCAAAACATCCAGCAGCAACTCAGGTTCTGGAATCAGGCATCAAATATGAAAATTCTACTAATATATTTTTATATTATGAATTAATTACTTATTGAATATCTCCCGCGAGGGAAACATCTTTCCTTTTGTCTGTATTGCCACAGTGCCGTGTCTCCCAGGGCAGAAGGACACAGCTAATCTGAGTTTACTTAACAGTAAGTAATCTTCAGTGTGATCTCAGCCCATTTTGAAGTTGACGAGCATGGAGACTTTCGTCCAACAGTTGCCAAACTGACATTTAATTACCAGAAAAATACATTCCTAGATGTACCTATGTACTTCAGTGACTCTGACTAGATGTGATGTAGGATGTGCTTTTGTTTTCCCCCACAGGTTACGGTCATTTTTTTTTCTGTTTGGAATTTAAGTGGTGACCCATAATTAAGTGCTAAACAATAAAGGATTATTTTTATTAGGCTTGGGATTTACAGAAAATTGCTTTACAGTGATCTGTGGAAAGCCTCAAATGAAGACGATGAGCTGGCTTGGAAGCAAGGAAGGCAATTAGCACCATACACATTGCATAAGCGTTAGGAGTATTTGGACTGCTGACAGGTTTTGTCTCTTCTTCTCTCCTCCTTTCTCCCTCTATGTCTGCTTGCTTTAAAGCTCCTTCTGCAGAAGATCAAAGCATCAGTAGCTGACTGAACGTTAATGGGTTCGGCCATCCTTTGAAAAAACCCTGAAATCTTTGGGATTTTTTTTTTTTTTTCTGGTCCGAAGAGTGCCCAGCTGAAAGCATATTTGACACAATGAGCAGGAATTCCATCTGCTTTCCTAGCAAATCACTTTTCTAGCAAACCCACTTTAAGATTTGTGAAATGCCCACCACACACCACCTTACCCAATGTCCTTGATCCTATGGCAGAGTAGGTACTCCAAAGCAGGGGCTTTCCACAGGGTTAAAAGGTTTCTTCCTTATATGTATGCACCATCCTTTCACATACGTAGTGTGAGTATGGTCCCAAGCTTGCCACACAAGCTTGGGAAGGTGCCTAAGGAACCCTGTGCAGGGGGATGTAATCCTGGAGGCACTGCAGAATCCGACCATTTGAACCCGGCAGCCAGGTAAAGATGTCCCTCAGCGCTTTGCCTTTGGAGCTGGAGTCAGCTGAGGTCCCACTGCAAAGCTAAGGCTTGATTTACGTTCACAGCTTGTAAGCGTGGCCCTCATGACAGGTTTCACTGCCTTCAGCGCAATTAATTACAACCTTCTCTCCCTCCCTTCCCAAAGTAGTCAGTAAGGGCTCTAAGTCTGAACTGAAATTAAGCATCAATTTTAAGATCATCATCATCAACCTCACGCTCATCAGCTCACTAAAAACCTTAAGTCTGAGCAGATTTCTGCCCAAGCCTGGAAAGGCAGCAATACTGAAGGCATAAGGAGTTCGTGTCCCGGTCCATCTGTAACCCCCCCCAAAACCAGAGCCCCTCCGCTAAGAACAATCAGACTAAACCCTAGCTCTGATTTCCTGCCTTTTTCATTCCTTTTAGGCTATAATGCCATTACATTATGTTTCACGTCCCTAATTTTGATCGACAAAGGCGAGCCTAGAAAGAGAAGCGGGATAGGGCGAAGTCGGGGATCGGCTGGAGGGTCAGGACGCATACGGCGAACAGCTGTAGAGCAAACGCCGGGGCAGGCTGCGAATGAGCTCATGCAGCTGAGGCTGGGGGAAGACAGCTTTAAGGCTACCCAAAATGTCACTGCAAACAAACCCGCTATTTTCCCAGCTGAATCGCAGCCGTGCGGTTGGAGGCTCTGGTAGAAATGCGATGGGCTACACCGAAATTAATAACTGTGGCTCAGGTCGTGAAATCACTGCAGCACATCTTAATTTCTCCCCGCTGCCTTTACCAGACTCTAACTGCAGAATCCATCGGCACGGCACCTGGATGCATTGCAGTGTGCAGCGGGTAAACCCTTGAGTGATTTATCAAAAGTTTAGGTGTTAAGTTTGTTTATAGAAATGGGTAAGTCCTTGAAAGTCGGGAAATTCTTTCCAGTCTTATCTGAATCATCATAAACTTCCTTAAAAGGTAAGTCTGGGAGCATGCTTTCATGAAGGATTTCTGGTACTTTTAAGACCTTATTCTGCTTGGAAAGGCCCAACAGCTTTGGGCCTTACTGAAAAACAGCTTTTCTCGCCGTATTTCAGTAATGCTGTCTTGCCGGAATCTTAAATCACTGCAAATGGTCAAGAATCAAGCCCATGCCTGTACAGAATGTACATACAGATAGGTAAATGTACAAGTTATCTGTTTCTATAATATGTTCACCTATTTAGCAAAAGCAGATTTTTGAAATAAAAGAGTAACATTTGGTATTCTGGCTTTAAATAATGTATCACTTCTTATTTCCTTCAAATTGGCTCGTTTCTTTTGATGATATTGAATGAGCACAGAAGCAGAACAGCCCAAATTTTACCCATAACATACTAAAGGCTTTTGAATGACATTAATGACTCCACTATGGAGTCATTATTTTGGTTTCACTGTTAAGTCTAATTTGCAAATCAGATTCTGCTCCTGGTTACCTCAGTGCATGTCTGAGATAGTGCAGCCCGAGTCCCTCAAAACTACAGAAGTGCAGATGTAAACCTGAGCAAAGCCCACACTATGAAAATTCGGCTGCCAGCAGAGAGCAGACAGATTTGGGAGCACTCTGAGTGCGCCTGGCTTGCCGTAATACACTGACTCTCTCAAATTTCAGTTCTTCTGCCTCCTCCAGCCTCTGCTGATTTCCTATCCGATTAAAACGCAATCAGTGTAACCAAAGTATTAGGAAAAAAAAAAAAACAAAAAAACAAGGAATGGCAAACCTCAGTAATGCTAGGTTATGTTTAACTGGTACTGAGTGAAAGAAGTCAATGAATCTCTGCAGTGTAAATAGTATTGAAAGAAAAGTCGTAGGGAGAATCTAAGCCTCTGTCACTTTAAATGTTATTAATTACAAAACCAAGCTTGGCTGCTGAGTGAACATTTCATTTTGAGAAACAAGGCTTGAAGGACCGGCAGTGCAGTTTGTCCATAGCAGATACACTCTAGCACAGTATAAATAATCATGTCAATGCCGGCCTTCAGCGCCATCATAAACTATTTATCAGCAGACTGGATTTAACTGAACGAGCATTTTTGCTTGCGGAGAGGTCACGTCTCGAAGCAGAGATTAATTCTGCTAATGGATTTTCCATACCTCTGTGAAAAAGGCATTATACGCGCGGTGGTGATACCCGGCACACCAGCGGAGTTTCGCGTGATGGGAGGCTAACAGAAAAAGGTTGCTGTGCTCTGCTTCTCTTTTGTGGGCAGGGTACCAGGGTGCTGGACGGTGCACGGCCGCGGGCTGGCCGCTCGGCAGCCCAGCACAATACAGCATTAGCCGGGCTATTTTCAGAGGACCGCCTCACAACTGTAAACACAAAGGGTTTAAATACATTTTGCATCTGATTCTGATCTCTGTTATCTCAGTGTAAATCAGAAATAGCTCCCATGAAGTCAATGGAGTTCCACTAATTCAAAACTAAGGAGAACGCAGGCTCGAGCTGAGTTCTCCCTCTCCCTTATTTTCTGCCAATTGCTGCCTTCTAGTAAGGCCTGTTCTTCCTTATGGGGCTACAAGCCCGAGGTGGACTTTGCAAACCAGCACTGCCGCTCTTCATCTCTGTCGCAGAGAGCGCCAGCGTGGTTCTGCAGCCCCATCCCAGTCACACCCAGATGCTGCTCAGCTAGGGGACACCTTGCAGTCAATGCCATCAGCTGGGGAATATCTCAACAGTCAACAACACATCACGCCATTCATCGCTCCCTGCAGATAACTCAACCTCAGAAGAAAACCTGCAAACACATTTTCCAAAGCACCAAGGGCTGGATAGGTGCTAGAGTGTTCCACTCACTCAGTGCTAACATCACTTTGTCTCTCTGAATAGGATTTTTTTCAGCCTTGTTTGCATTTCAAGACTACAGAAATGCAAGGCACTTTGACCGACTTGGTGCTCTGACTGGCCCAGAAGCTGACTGTAATTAAAAAAAAGGGCTGCTGGTTTAGAAAGCCATGAGGAAGGAGCGGTAGGGAGGTAGAGGAAAGGATTCCAGCTGGGTGATGCGGCATCAACCCAGGACCAAATGGGGGGGTTTCCTCACCTTTCTGAAGGTTGACAGGCCATACAGAAATTGTGTTGAAGCTATTGTAGATGATTAAATTGGGGCAGCTAATTTATGCAGTCTCAGAGGTGGCCTGACTATCATTTAGTCCTGGGAATTTGAAAGCAATGGCTCTCAATTACTGTTCCCATCCCTGCCACCAACTCAGATTGTTATCAAGCCTGTTGGTGAATTTGAGATGAGGTTTTTGCTCAATTATCTCCCTCCCTCCTGAAAAATGCAACCAAATATTATGTGGCCTGGTGTGACAACAGCATATGCCACAGGGGTAAAAAACCATAGGTGGGCAGAAGAGGAGAAAGTCACAAAACAGGAGAAAAAAGGGAAAGAAAGGGGCCATATGAACAAACTCACTGCAGTTTGCTAGTTCCTTGACAGATGAAAATAGCTTCGGCAAGTACTGTTTTGGACGGTTCATTACTGTTTTCTCTCACCAGCATTTTGTGGAATGATGCTAGTGGAGTTTTATTGGTCAGACTGTCAATATATACAATGATAATGCAATAATAAACATAGAGAGTCATGACTCCAGAGCCAGGCTGTTGAAAGAGTAAAGCTTTGGAAACACAATGGTTTACTGAGGGCAGTGTCATGTCATCCCCCCACCCGCCTCAACCCCAGCAAGTTTGTTTATTTTTTCAGGGCCTTCTTATCATTGAGCATTAAAAACAACCCTTCCCCTCCAAAAAGAGAACCACCCAGCAACACAAAGAAGAGTGGTCTTGTAAAGACAATGTACAGATAGCAAGAATAATATTGCTATTTTAAGGTCGAATGTTTGCGCCCAGTTAATCCACAATAAGTCTATCTTTATTTCAATGAACTCATTCACAATGTAGATGCCAGCAGACTCTTCCAACAGCAATTACAGAAATAAGCCACTTTGACAGCACTCTGCTATGCTTCCCGTTATTATGAAAGCAAATGAAATTAAGTCTTGATAATGCCATATTTTGGAATCACTAGATGCTGGCTCAGCTTTTTTTGATTTTCTAGAAAAAGTTTACGCAAGGAACTATATAACTGGTAAGAGGCAGAGTGGCCCTGCTTTAGGTCACGCTGTATAGGGGCCACGTGGGCAGAGCGCAGGGCTGGTGTGGGGCTGCTTCGACAGCCTGAGAGCCAGCAATCATTACCTCCTTGTGGCTGTGCACTTTGATATATCCTCTAAGTAAACTGGAGACCTGAGTTTGGCTTTTAACAAGCGTAAAATTGATAGGCTGAAGTCAGTGTTTTGAGAGCAGGTAGGTCCTGGGCTGGCTCGAGAGCTGAGGTCCATCACGGCTGCTCACAGCAGGCTGCGGTGGAAGAGGCCAGCACGGGCACTTTTGCTTTCTGCACAGCAGAGCGTGCGATCAAACCTGCTGTTTTTCATGGTCCCTCTCTATCTGCTATTTGAAGAACGATCCCTCCAAGCAAGGCGGATGTTTCATTAGCCGAATATAACAGCTCTCCCAGCTAAAATCATCAAAAACACGGTCAATGCAGAACATTTTGTGATTAATGGCATTGACCCTGCATACCAGAGCAGCCTACTGGCCACTCCGTGACACGAAACGTTGAATGGATGTTATTACGACTAGTATTATTGCCAAAACACATAGGAGATTTCTTCCCAAAACCTTAGGTGCCTTGACACAAGTGGTCAAAGCAACACTTGTGCTATCAGTCCTGTAGAAGTGACAAAGCTTTCACAAAATTCACATACCCTCCATGCAGCTCTTCTAACATCTGTTAGCATCAATGAAGCCAAATAACTCTGCCTTTAATTAGCAAGGTGGGGGAGTGGGGAATGGTCACAAAGAGAAACGCAGGCTCTTCACCACACAACTTTTTCTCATTGTCCAGCCAAGCAATGCTGAGCACCGTGAGGATCTTCTACGGACGAGAGAGGGTTAAATTTCTGCTTGGGTGTGCCTCCATCAGCACTTTGCTAAGTGCTACGTTTTCTCTGGAGTTTTCCCTAGATTTAGAGCTTCTAGCTATAATTGATCAGCCATATACAGATCACATCAACCGCTAAAAGAAGTGCAGTATAAACAAGTGGAAAAAGTCATCCAAAGCCAGGAAAGACTGAACAACAAAATGTGGATCAATTACCCCAGCCCTTTGCTGACTGTGAAACTAGGAAATGGGCCTAAATGCTGCCCACATATCACCACTTATATCTCGGGATTTGTAACACAGAATTTGGAGGATAATCCTTTATCTGAGGACAAACCAGAAGGGTGTCTCAGTCGGGCCCTGCAGCCTGAGTTCTTTTAGGTGAGGCTTGCTCTGGCAAAGGGTGGGACATCCTCCTGACGTACTAGTGAGATGAAGGTCAGCCCAGGAAGATTTGGTAGTTTTTAAGTGCCAGTAACTAATGATTCTCTTCGCTTTGGCAATGGAGATTTCCGTGAGAATGTAGCACTTTTTAAGTGGGGAAAGGAGGGGAGGAGAGGATAAACCACAGCTGGTGTCCTTAGGGAAAAAACCAGAGTGGCAAGTCGGCAGTGGGGAGCTCCTCAAGACACTCTTTCATGCGGTTCTGCATCAGACAAATTCATTTACTCAGCTATTTCAGCATTTTTGGTTAAGTGGGTGACCAGAGCATTATGGTGTAAAACATAGCTTATGTATATTTTTCTCTTTGTTCTTGATTCTTGACCCCAAATCCCACTGGCCAAGGAAAAAACTAACTCATTAGATATATTAATGAAGGTTTCTGCAGTATTTTTGTGCAGAACTTGAAGAAACAAAAGTTTCGATGTTTTGACCTGCATCCCACCACTTACGCCAGCATCAATTCCCGTGTGTTTCCATTTCAGCCTATGAACCTTTGTGGATGTTCTTATTCTCAGGAGGGTCTCTCAGCTCCTAAATTTGGGTATAAAGCACTGTCCTGTGCATGCACCTCCGATTTCTGTGTCCAGGAGCCTGGGTGTGAGATGAGGGTTAGAGCTGCAGCCAACTGCAAAGAGGTGTGTGCTGCCCGACCCCCAGACGCTGCACCACCCCTCCCGCAGAGGTAGACCTCGGTACAGCTGGGACCGAAGAGACTGGCTTGTGGAATAATCAGAATTTCATCAAGGTAGAAAGCAACGGCATCTGATTTTTTTTAAAAAAAACAAACCAAAATAAAAGCTCTCCTCTGTCCATTTTGCACGTGCATGTTTTCTTACGCATACAAACCTGGAGCGCAGCATTTGAGAGAGCTCTTTTTATAACAGCCGCTGGAGAAACAGCACCAAATGAAAAGCAGTCGGCAAAGAAATTCATTAGTCCGTTCTGCAAGACTGAGAGTCCAAAAGAGACATTTGCTAAACATGGTGTGTCTTTCAGCACAGGCCTGGTGGAAACGTTAAAACTAGGATCAGCAACTACCGTAAACACACGTTCCTTAAAGCATCTGGAGACAAGCAGTTTGTTTGCTGTCCCTCATGGCAAGGAATTGAGGCGGATGCTGGAGGTCCTTCCAGAGTGACACGATGTAATGCTGTGCGCCTAGATTTCAGCATAGTGGATATCTCATAACTGCGCACAGGCAGTAAAGAACAAAAATACTTAATGACTCTAAAACACTGATGAGAAATTAATTTGCTGTTTATAGCATTTTAAAGACAAACCTGTCCAAAACATGGGTCAGCTGCTATCGGATCCAAAGCTGCTGAGAAACCGCTTTTAGAGCTCATAAGCTTTCTGCTGTTTACCTGGAAGGCTCCGTCTTTATTGTAGGACCGAATGAGCCTGTAAAAGCAATGTCCTCAGCCCATTGCCAGGGCAGGAGGGGAGTAGCCTGCAGCAGGTCTTAGCCCGAGGGCCAAACCAACAGCAGGAAACATTCAGAGCAAGAACTTCGTGTTGAGATCCTGTACCGAACAAGATCTCCATGGAATCTGTGCGTATATGTCCACACAGAGGTGGTTTTACTGCCTTACCATGCAGCAGCCTCATCTCACCATCATTTCTCTTCTTGTTCCACTCCGGTCACTGGGGTGACCAGCAGCAAAGCCCCTGCTGTGCTGTGGCTGTCACGCTAATAAAGCCTGCCTCATGTCACCAAGCTGGTGCCCCTTACACTGCTTTGAGGTTGGATATGGCTCTAGGCAGTCCTGGTCTGGGCACTGATGGTCACGAGGAGCCCTGCCGGTTCCAGTGTGCGAGCTGCACTGAACAGACAGGGTCATACAAGAAGCCAAGTTTGGTTCTCTTCTGCTTGATTAGCTTCTGGGAAGCCAGCTGGGAAACAGAGATGTGGTTGTGTAAATTGGCTTCAAGAGGGCTGCGAACATAAAAAGCCCTGTATTGGCTCAAAAGCACCACAGAGCCTCTAGATAACTTGTGGCTGCACTCAAACCGTCAAGAATAACCTAAAACCCCTGAATACCTCATGAGGGTTTAAAGATCTAAACATTCGGGGTCAATACAATTTAGAAATGATCAGACTCTATATGAGCAACAGAACATCCTTCTGACACGGCATGGTCTCACCAGATCCTCACATCTTACCCCACCAGCAGGAGACTGCACAGCTTTGCTTGGGGTTGTCTTTTTATTTTGCTTGAATTCTGTGGTGAGCAAGTAGGTACGGAGCGCTAGTTTACACCCCCAGCAGAAGAGATGCCAGGGAACAACGCGCTGATCCCTGAGCCCCAAGAGCACCCGATCGCACTCTGAAAGACCGTTCCCTCACTATAAATGTCAGAAATCGGGGATAAAGAGGAAAGAATGCGTCCTACCACAGCCGCTCCCAGGGCAGCAATCTTCGGTGACGTATAGAGTGGAAAATGTGTCAAAGCAGTTTAGCAGGAAAGAAAAAAACACAATGAAGAGAAGGGCGGTTGAGTGACAAAAAAGTCATGAAACAAACATCCAACCACAAATAATTTGATGGTTTTATTTGTTCATATTACACTGCTGACATGGCATGTTTTTTTCCCTGCTGACTGCGCTTGCCGTATCAGCGCTGCAGTCTGGCAAACTTGGAGCCTTCTTTCTCTGTAACAAAAGGGGTTATAACCAATTGGCAACTCCTTGCGTGTCGCCCCTGTCTAGAAGGGAGATTGGTATAATCAAGAAAAAAGGGACCCCGAAAACTGGGGTCGCTTTGGTGTGGTTTTCCGTAGCAAAAGAGTGGTACAGCCTCTTCGGTGCAGCTGTGGCAATACGGAGCTGCTTGCCTTTCACACCCTCGCAACTCAGTTCTGGCTGGGAAAACTCAGGAGCTGTTGCGTTTAATGATCCCGTAGCTGGGAAATAGGCTAAGATCCTTTCGCTGGTGGTGGGATCTGCATAACCTTGTTAAAAATTGTTGTTCGGGTAGCCTGCCTCTTCTGAAAATGGGGTTGTATGGCCCCAAATCCCTGGATGTACAGCCCATCATAACGAGACTGTACCTGGGAGCGAGTAAAAAGATTAAACAAACCCCAGATCTGCGTGATGGTTGACTACTCTGGCATCAAATGGGGTCTAGAAGTAAGAAGAACAAAAGAAAAGGCTCACGCTGGAAGCTGAACCCTGGTGCCTTTCAAAGGTGGACAAGGATTTCTGTCCTCCATGTGGGTTTTGTCCGGTATGGAAGGTCATCCTGAAGTTGTGTGTGACCCTCCCAATCATTTTTTAAGCCTCAAGAAGCAGGCGAAAGAACCCACTAGAACAAGAAGGAAGAAAAATACAATAGAGCAATTAAGACCATAAAGGGCTGTGGTAAAGGAACGTTAAAAGAGTTTTTCTCCACAGAACATTTAGAGTATAAAAAAATGTAAAGGACCCCTTGAAAACATTAGGTTGCCTGCTGCTTTTTGTTTAGGAACCTCCATCCAGCCGTCACAGGAAAGATACACAGCCTCTTGGACGTTTCCATAACAGTTCTCATTTTAGGTAATGTAAATAACATTTTTTACACTAACATCTTATTTATGTAGAATCTTCTGTCTCAGCAGATGTCCTACAGCTGTAGGTGTATAAAATACAGAGGAGGGCTGGGGGCGGAGGATTAATCTCTTCCTTATACTTACTCAACCAAGGATGCAATTCCATGGAGCTGTGGAAGTGTTATCAGACAGCAAATATCACATGAGCTGGACATTGGACCCAGAGCTGAGGCTCTGTTTGCTTAAGACACTGTTTGCCTCATCCCTTGATGTCTTGTATATTATATTTTAAGTCGAAGATGAAGAAGATGTCTAATAAATATTTTTTATTAGGGAAGCAAAGTCTTGTTTAGGTAGCAAAAGAGGTTCACAGGTGGCGGCCTTGTTTGCTTCAAATCTGTTTTTTTATCTCCTCAGGGATACCGTCATGCCATGGTAGTCAACAGCCATGCAGCAGTGTGCAACCAAAACAAGTTCTTCATCCATATAACCCCCTTGCGACTCAGTGAAAAAAGATAGCATTTACAGACCCTAATATTTATACGTCAGCTGCCTTTTTAAGGAGCTGGTGCATCTTGTCCAAACCAGCAATGACCACGCGTGTCATCGTCAGGTTTCCCCTGGTGTGCTGCTTCTCTGCCCACCTGCTGCCAGATTAAGCCTTTTCGGACTCCCTCGTCTAAAAGTACAGCGGAACCCTTACTGCATTAATTCCGAAACACAGCCGCCGGCGAGCGCCGAGATCCGCACGTGCTGGCGGTGTCTGCGAGGGCACAAGTAACGGTTAAGGCAGCAACGCTCTAACAACTGCCGCCAAAGGTGAACAGGCGCGCGTCGATAACGGCGCCGGTTAATTAGCAGGGAAACGCCTGCCGTGTGCTCACGGGAAGTTTGCACAAGTGAGTCGACACTTTGTGCCGCCGGCGTCTCGGCGCATCGGCAGGAAGCCAGCCCCTATGTACCTATAGGAGGAGCATCTAATTCGGCTCACGTGCTTCACCCAGGCTGGCGAATTCGGAGCTCTCGCACCCGTGTCGCCGAGGGGACGGAAGTCTACTGACAGATGTCTGGGGACCTGCGCTGTTCTTCTTAACTAGCCACGACGAGTCAGCTCTTCAGCTGCTATACGTCAGCAAAGCGCCCTTGTTTTCAGCGAAGAGGGGCCGGCTTTGCAGCAGGGCTATCAACCCTTCAGAGCAAAAACCAGTACGAGGCCGTTAAACCCAGGAATCTGCACTATTTGATATTACTAAAAACATTTGTTAAGGGCAGATTTTAGCTTCATAACCTGTTGCTTGTTGTGCATGAACTCTACGGTCTTCCTTATTACCTTTGTTTTTCAGGCACTGCAGGCTCTGCAGCTTTGTTTTTCACAAAGTGACAGCGTCTCCTGCCAAAGGGCAGAGAAATGTGGATGAGACCAATTGGAAAAGGTTCTCTTAGTTGTTATACCACAGCTTTGCTCTTGTCACTGACGTTTGCCAGATTAAAAACTCTCAGTGCTCTACAGAAGTCAAAAAGTTCATTTATAAGCGTAAAAACCCCCTCCAATCCTAGATTCCTAAACTAGCTACAGAGAAGTCCTATAAAAAAACCCAGGACACGGTGTCCTGCATGAACAGAGCAGTTAGATATGTACACGTCTAGCTATTTCACGGATGGAACAAGAAAAATTAACACAATTACAGACTTGTCATACTCCACTGCTTTCTTGGGAGTATTGAATGTCACTTAAACCAAAACAAACAGCCAAGTTCATTTCCCATGACAAACGTCCGGGGACATCTTCAAGTCAAAACAGAAGCAACCGAAATCAAAAGGCAAAGGAAACTTTGACGAAGCTTCGGAACCTTGTCAGCTGCAGTTATTCAGTAAGAGTACTCAAATCAATGAAAAAGAAGGGCCCCCTTCGCCACAAACTGCTGAGCAGTACTGAAAGGTTTCGCACGCATTGCTATCCACACCGTTAGCTTAATAGAAAACCTGCTGTGGGTTTTAATGCTAAGACCAGGTGAACAAAACTAGTATTGAGAAAACCAACCGGGGCACAGAACAGCAAATAACAACAGAATCGCTGCTAACACTAGGAAAAGAAGTCAAAGCGCATATAATTTAATATAATCTCCTTCATAATAAACTACTCCTTACTGCAATTAAAAACTTCAATCACGAAAATCAGTTATGTTGAAGTAACAAGAATATTTCTTCCCTCTTTCGCATGACTCCAGCTGCAAACTACCTTGGGAAAAAAAAAATTGATCAAACCCATAAACATAACATGATTAGAAAAACCCCAAGCGACACCCATAGTTCATGATTTGCCCTAGCTGCAAAGTCATTTCCTAATAAAACTGAGGCTACAGGATTTGAGCACCACTGGCACTTACCAGGAATGATCTCCTTCAGGAGAAGTGGGGAAAAATTGTCATCCTCTGGGACCTGTTTGTTCCATGAGGAGCTGTTTTCTACCGTGCTTTGAGTGATTGGGTGGTGCTCTTAGCGCAGCCAGTGCACAATGAAGATTCCCACTGTAGAGTCTGTGGGTAATTTTAACAGGCTTGTATTTGATATGGATAAAATAATCTGGTTATTGGCTTTCCTGTGGTATTTCTGGGAAGCCAGAGTTTTATGCAATTTCATTATACAATTGCTCAAACATTGGGGTGCTCCTGTAGATTGAACACATTAATTTTTTGGCTTTTAAAGGATTGCATTCTTACATGCTGTTACCTTTAAGTGCTTTCAGCTTTGATTGAATATCTTAAACAAAATCTAGTTTCCAGTGTACGTTGCCTATGTACCTTCTAATTCAAAACCAGAACAGCGCTCAGATGGAACCACACAACGGCACCTCTGAGCCGTTACCTGTGAGCGTAGCAGTGCCCTGGCTCTCCGGGCACTCCTCTGCTTGCGTGATGGGTCAGTACCCAGCCAGCAGACACCCCAGGTGACTCCCTTCCAGCCCACACACTGGAAAATTAGCATACAACCAGAGGAATGGTTATTTGTCCTGACATGGTCTTGGCTCGGGGAAAGGGAGCATGTTCTGAGGTTGTGCAGTTCTGGCACAGGGGCGTATGACAGCCAAGAGCCGTCTTTGGCTGTCCTCGTAGCCTCCTTCACTTCCTTCAGAAGACATTCAAGCTGAGTTTCCTAAAGTAAAGGAATACTTGCTATTGATTGTCATCGCTTCTGTGGCCATCATTAGAAAACACGCTTCTTTCCTGCCCTCCCAAAGTATTTGCTCACCTGCTCAGCCTACAAGCTTTTGAAGGAGAACATGGATAACAAAAAAGATGACAGGAACACTGAGAAGATGACAAGCTTTTGCCTATCCTTTTTCTTGGTGACAGTAATGGGTTCAGACTGAAATGCCAATCCATGTCCCATGGCAAAAGCATTTTCTCCCTTGTAAATAAATATTTAGGCAGAAATTCACAGGCGGTTACGAATGCTGTCCTGGCAATATCACAAGCCGTATCTGCATTTGGGACCCAAGCCTGGTCCAAGTGTTCTGAAGCTGAGGGTGGGTTTTCCATCTCAGAGCTCACCATTCTTTCTCAAAACTAGCGTCCTGCCTCTGGCACTACAGTGTAGTAACTTTCTTCCTAATAACGCGTCTTGCCAATTGTAACCTCCCTCTACAAAGCCGGGAGGTGTCATCAGCCTTATCTCCACATCATTACAAAAATGGTATTCTCTGCTACATGGTGTTATGCGGCTCTACAAAGTCCAACCTGTTTTGATGATTGCAATGAATTCTACAGGTGTAAAAAAATTATAAAAAATTGTTCTTTTTGCATTGTAATATGCTTACCAGCAGTTGTTTTGAGACAACAATTCCAGTTCTCACTTAGCTTTCTACAAACTACAAGGAATTCTTATAAAACGATGCTGTCGCATAGTGTCTTTGCCAAGGTTTAACAAACTGTTTTAATAAAGACTTAGATTACTAAGAGGGAGTTGTATTTTAAAGGAAATTACAATGCATATTTGGAAGTATTATAGATCATTACACCAAAGTATGCCTTTTGAATGACTCAACAATATCCATTTCTCATCTGGTATATGTTCTTTTATATTAGTGTTTGGGTTTTATATTAATGTTTATTTCTTATTCCCTAATTTGCTATTTTAGCTAATTGCACAAGATATGCAAGAACAAACACTAATTACTAAATCAGACTCTAGCTTTTAAAAGACTCAGGGGAAATAAACCAACAAACGGGAAGACAGGGACCTGTTTATTTTCCCTAGTCCTTGTCTGACGGGCTGCACAAAGAGCCACAGTATTTTAAGAGAAGGCACAGATTTATATGGAACAGTGGCTTGTTTTTTTTATTACTGGAGGAAGAGAGGTTGCTAATCTGTTTTCCAATCATGCAGTCTTGCCAGGGAATTTGCAAGGTATTAATTGCCATATGGAAAGCATGTTCATGAATGTCTACATATATACGTTGCTACGTGTATGCATCAACCCATCCATGTGTGCATAAAGCCATCTTCCTTTGTAAAGACAGTTTCTGTCAACATATCTTTTTTCAGGCTGCACATTAGTTGCTGATCACACACACCTGAACTGTTCCCTTGTGCGTGCTGATTGTGGCAACGAGGGTGTTCGATGAGGGTGGAGGTTCTTGGGAAAAATACGTAAAATTTGCATTCCATCACGGCCTTCTGTGTTCTGCTGCCGCTCTCTCCACCTCCTCTTTTACTCCTGGCTTTTCAGTCCGGCACATCTTTTCACATGAAGTTTCTGATCTTCAGCGGCTTCTGGTTTATGATTTTCCACCCCAAGCTAGCTCACTTTCTTCTCTTGACAATTTTAACACAGCAGTTGACACGATGTGTAAGTTATCAGAAATATCACACATCATCCTTGGGGCTCAGGCAATAGTCTAGAAAGACTGTCATGATTTTGGCTTTTAATTGGTGTGCTGCTGATTTCTCCTGACTGAAACAAATTTTCAGATGTGGGGTTTTCATCTTCATTTTCTTCTAGCTGACACTGTTTGATGACTCCCCGAAAATGCTCCCTCGAAAAGGTTTTAAATTAAAGTAAATGCATTTACTTCAGTACTCCTGTTCAGTGTTGGTTAGGAGGAGCCATTTCTACCCATTCTCCATCTGTTGCTAGTTGTGTTTTCCAGTTGTGAGGGAGGGGGGAAAGCAACACCCTGCTGGATCCTCGTTTTGCCCCGCGCTGAAGCAGGAAGATTGTGTAAGATACGGGGTGATGTAGAGCTGCAAGCAGTCACAGCATGACCCGTAACAACCACACAGAACAGGCAGAGCATGCCGCCATTCGACTGGCGTAAGGCGCCGTGCAGGGTCTCCCCGTAGCCAGCCCTTCACGACTTCAGTTTCGCTGAAAAAAAAAAAAGGTCGAGGAGCTTGAGCCAAGTTGGTGGAAACTTCTGAAAATTGCATCCATCCCCCAAAACGAAATACTTCCTTGGAACTGCAGATTTTTGAGAGCCTTTTTCTTCCCCAGCAGTAAATGGCAAATTAGAGGAACAGGCTTTGGTCATTCACGTGGAATTACTTCAGCGCAGCCCCTGGAAACCAGCCCTTCACTTTGGTCTGAGGCAAAAGACAATATTACTTTTGAACTTGCCCGCAGCTAAGGCTCTTGAAAAACCCAAAGCACGCTGGAAGAGCTGCTGGCCTCGGGTGCCATCAGAAGCGGAGTCCTGTGAGGTGGCCAGGTCTGAGTGATGCCGCGCACAAGGTGGCTTCTGCGCAGTCTCTGCTGAGGGCACCTCACCGTTAGCTCGTTAAATGTCAAGCAGTTTTCAGCATTAGCAGCAGGCACGCTTCTCAGTATTTTCTTCCCAATGGAGAACGTAGTCGACTGAAATGCCCTGCGGTTTTGTTTTAGCAGGTTGCCAAACTTCCTGGCACTGCTTTTGTAGACTCTTCCCCCTACATTTAGAAGTTGTTGAGAAATTCACCTGCTACTACTACAATGCTATTTATTTATTTATCGTACACGCTCCTAAATGAAATACACGTGGCCATAAAACTGAAGAGTGATTCTGTTGAGAATTTACTTTGTGAAGGCCAGAGATAAAGGTGCTTTTAAGCACAAAATCCGACTTAGAAACACTCTATCTGCTGCTGATCATCTCAGTGCAGAAAGCGGATGAAACCTGGAAGTCACTGGGAAAAAGAAAATGCTGTAAAAATGGCTAAGAATCCAACTGGATTTGTTTGTTGGAAAAAGCTCTTGTAAGGCTTGGCTGAATGAAAGGTGAGGTTCATACAAAATACAGGAAAGGGCAATTGAGTGCAAATATCCAAATCTTAAAAAAAGACAGGCTGCGATGCTCACTGCCAACCTGAACACATGCTGTCAGTCATCCTCATTAAGTGCTATTTATAGAAAAGCAAAGTGAGCACGTTGGGATGAACAAAGCGTTGACTTCACAGAGCAGCCAAAAGATTGTTGAGTGAATACGTAGACGGACATGGAAAAGGATAAAAAGGTGAACAGTAAACCAGTAGCATGAGAAAGCAGAGATCAACCTTTTCACTTTCTTGCTGCCTCAGTCCTACTTCAAAAAATAGCAACCTTTTTTCTCCTCATTCTCCTTCCCAAATTTCAAAAGAAGATCCACAACAGAAAACATTAATTGGGAGTCTCTCACGGATTTCAGTTAAGAAAGTGCCCTTTACATGACAATATTTTTAAATTAAATACTTACACTGAAGGATAATATTGTCATTTGGATTTTACGCTTCAGAAATATAACCTACAATACAACAACAAAGACAGTACTCTCAAAGCGTCCCAGGAGGTGATCAGTAAAAGCACACAATACATCATCTCAGGGGCACTTCAGATTATCACCTGTAGGAGTTCACTGGCAAAAATTAAATATGATCCATGTTACACAGAAGAAACAAATGAAATACACTAAATTACTGTAGTGAAGCTAAATTAATTTGCCAATATCAGCTCAAGGTGCTCTGCACACTCCTCATTTGTGACTCTGATGGAAAGATCCTCAAATGTATTGGTGCTGGAGGAGTGGTGGCCCAGGCCAGCATGTCTCACACGTTTCTTTCTATAACAACACAAAGGGGAAACGGAGGGTGCTGGACATACCTGGAATCACAGGATCGGTCAGGTTGGGAGAGACCGCGGGAGGTCATGTGGTCCAACACCCTGCTCAAAGCAAGACCAGCTGTGAAGTTAGATGAGGTTCATCAGTATGTTGTCCAAGCAAGTTCTGAATGTTGACAGGGATGCCAGAACACCACCGGGAAATCTCTTCCAGCACCTAACCACTCCCATTGCCAGAATAGTTTCCATCATATCCAACAGGAATTTACCTTACGACCCCTGGCGGCTCTAGTCCTTTTGCTGTGCACCTCTGAGGAGCATCTGCCTCCACCTTGTGTTTTTGAAGGCATCAGCAGGATCCCAAACCTCCTTCCCACCCCAAGCCTTCTCATTTCCAGACCACAGTAACACGGCTCCAGCTGGATTTTGCACTGCTCACCAAGACTGTGACACAGGTTGTGGCCTGCAGCGTAGACTCATAGTCTGCTTGTTAATGGGGGATCTTTTCACCAGAATTTGGGACTTTCCGTTACTTTTTAACTTAGTGTGTCTTTCTATTAATTTTGTGGTTTTTAAATTATATAACTGATGAAAAATAATGGAAGACCTTGAATCAGACAACTCTAGATTTAATTTCTTTTAACAATTTATCCCCCTACCAGAAATTACAGTATTTCAAAACTCTGTCATATTTTTGTTTTCATAGGCATACAAGAGAATGCCGAGTAAATCTGCCATATCCCTGTCCATTTTCATCTGATTACTCATCAGGAGGAAACATCCCCATCAGAGATGGCAATGGCAGTTCAGCTGTCGCCCTCTAGAAGAAGGTGGACAGTGACACAGTTCCCTCCCTCATCCCATGGGAAAGAAACCGGAGTCTCTCTCTGCAAGCTACTAGCAGAAAGATAGGTCACCAAGTCAAAATTGCTGACATGAGATGCGTTTGGAGGCTCCTTTCCACGTATTTGTGACTTCTAATATGTCCCAGATTTTCAAATAGGACCGTGCAGCTCCGATGACGAACCAGGGGAATTATGCAGCTCACTCCTCGCGACTCTAATAACTTTGGATGATTGTTCCACGTGATTCACTTAGAGCCCTTTTCTGATCCTCATCATGAAAGAATTAAAAAAAAAAAAGGCACAAATGGATCACATGTTTAAGCGTCAAAAACATCTCTATGCTTTTCAGAAACAAGGAAACAAGGAAATTAGTAAAATATTCTTTTGTTTATCATAGAAAGTGTCAAAATGTAGAGGAATGCACTACAACATAAATTGTAAACTGCATTAAAGTTGTGACATAAATTTTATATAAGTCCACACTGCATGTTATTTTCCTTTAACAAAACTTTTTGATAATCTCAGAATGCTTAATTGGCATAATGCAGTTCTCAATATGTTTGGTGTTACATTTAAAAGATTTCATTTGTTAAAGTTTTCATGTGTTATTAAAATCACTGCTTAGATGTGGTACAGTTTGTATTAAAGGATAATATTCAAACTAAACACACAGCTTTTTAACAGATGTTTAATTACAGCAGCTTCTCAAATTCCAAAATCATTTGTGGAACTCTTGTTATTTCAGACGAAACTACTTATTGACAAATGTGGGCTACTTTGGCCCGTTATCTTTTCACTATTGTGGGGCAAGATGAAGTTGGCAGCATTTTCAGCCAAAAAGAGTCGGTTTCTCATTGCCAGTTTCGAGACAAGCTGACCAAAAAACTCTAAAACAAATAAGTAACCGATAAAAAACCCCTCGAATTGTTATTCTTTTTGTAAGTTCTTTAAACAAAATACCACTAATTCAAAGTGTAACCTCAGAACTCGCCTCTTGCCTGCAGTCTTAACTTTTTCACTCTTTGCATTCTCCAACAAGTTGTCCAAGTTTGATTTGCTCTCTTACAAATACACAAGAATGCAGTTATTTATTGTTCAAGTGCTGCTTTATTAAAGAAAGCTCTTGTTCTCACACTCCTAACTATCGATGTACTGGAAAGCCCCAGCTTTGAGTGGAGGTGGAAGTCTTGGTTAACAAACATAAAACCAGTTAATAAACCCCTATGGACTAAAATACAGTTTTATTATGTTATGAGAATTCTGAAAGTAGATTTGGTACTTTTTGACGTTATCTTAGGCTCAACAACGTCACAACACCATCTCTTCTCCACCTTCCTGAGACAAGTGAAGCCTGCTGTTTTTTGGTCACGTCAAGGTCACTCATGAAATACCAGAGGGATATGCCGAATGCTTCTCTCACCCTTGGTGAAATTCATCCCTTGGGTAAGGGACAACCACACTGGACTCGGTGGGACTCCAAGAAAGTGCACTGGGCTTGTGCTGCTCCTCTGCAGAGGGAATTATTTAATTTCCACAGCGATACTAGTGCTGCCTTCACTGTGAATGAACTCTGAATGCGGAATTTTACATCATCGCCTTGCTTCTTAAAGCACATTTCCCGAATAAAAAGCTAGTAAAAGTGAAGATCAAGGAGTGGAAATTAGAGAGAAAAGATGAAAGGTTTCTAATAACACACACAAAAGGTTTTAAATAAATATTTTAATTCCATTATTGGCATTTACAGGTAGAAAGCATACAGTATGTTACAATTTTATCAAAATGTGAAAAATATGGATGTTACATAAGTAACAAATGTAAAAAAAGTATTTTTCTTACCTTCCCTGAAAGTAAGAAAACTATTCAGCATAGGAAAATATTGATATAAAAACACAGCTTAGGTAAAAAAAAAAAAAAAAAAAATGAAGTTTTTACACAGTACAATAGGTTCATCAGATCTGCATGAAGATGTAAGGACTTTGTGAGGTTCTACTTTACCTAAAACTTTAGGGAATTTGGGACAAACAGTAAGCTACATTAATGAATCTACAAGTAGTTTTCCCTCATATCCGCTCCAAAATGCTAGAGTGCAGTAATTTTCTATACAATAAATAATTCTTCAAAGTTTCCATCATAGAAAATCATATAATGCAGAAAATGTCACTCCAAGGTCACAAAGGCTAGGCAGTGCTTTAATAATAATTACGATAATACTTATTATAGTGCTTTATAAGGTCTAAGCACTTCAGATGAGTTAACTAATTAGTCCTCAGAACACCCCTGGGAGGTAGGCAGTGTGTGTTATTCCTACCTTTCCGTAGTACAGGTGGGAAAATGAAATGTGGGGAGAAGCATGGACTGCAGCAGCAGCACAGCCGAGATGAGAGGTCAAGAGATGTGGAAAATCGAGGTTTTTTTTCCCCTCGCTCCCGTTGATCGTGCTGCTGCGAGCCAGGCTACCGGTTGGGCTGACAAACACCAGTTGCTCCCCTCCCACTGGAAGCACTGAGGGGGGTGGGCAGGGACCAGGGTTAAACATCCCCAAATATTTCATAGAGATTCAGAAGCTCTCACACAACTTTGTCAAAAAAAAAAAA
>VYXH01000334.1:1209716-1221006 GCA_013397275.1 Burhinus bistriatus
AAATCATAAAAATTACCTGCAACTGTGCTCTTGAAAGGTTGGCTTGATGGGATTCCTCCCAAAGAAACTGTAAGAACGTTTAGTCCACCGAAGTCTTGTGTGACGTGGAGGATGTCTCGGCTATGAGCCTTGTCGACTGACAGGATAGTAGCAGACCCGTTCTTCTCAAGGAGCACCGAATGCCACTGACCATCCGCAGCGTACACTTCTGGGATATTTCTTTCCACCTTCCCAGCAATTCCAGCATCAGATACGTAATGCACTTTCCCACCTTTTATCTGATCAGAAAACGGTAAAATGCATCGTTTTGAAATGATACTGACATAACCACTCAGATACACGCAGAACCAATGTAACGCCTATTCAGTACAGCTACAGTAACTTTGGCTGTAATAGGAAGCCTGGGTATATTTTTCCCCAACTACTTGTTTTGTACTAAAAATGCATTAATCATTTAGTACTAAAAATTTGGACACAATTAAATACACCATTGCATTTGTAGAAAACTTGGAGCTGCCATCCACTCGTTCCCCGGCTAATCTCGTAAGAGAAAAACCTCTCGAGAGGCCAGCAATAGGGCATGCACATGACAAAACCTTTTAACCAATAAAAGAATAATTCTTCCTCCTTTTCTTCAATGCAAGTGTGGAAAATACTTTGCAGAGTAAACAGATTTCGTCCCTGCCCAAAAAACTCGCATCTAGTTTTCATTATGACACAGTAGGAATCTACACGGCATGGCAGGGCTTTGACAAGATTCCCATTTCCTATCTGGTTTTGCTGCTACATTGCAATTTGCAGAAAAATAGTTGTATTTGAGAAACCTTTCTGAAGAGTTGCAAAGCATGTGAAGTTTCAAATGGTGCTTACTAGAGCAAACTGCTTTTAAACTCATGAGCCATTAGAAAAAAAGGGTACTACTAAATTCCATGAAAAATTTTTTGGCTTTTCCTCTAGGAATGACGCCTCACAATTCTACTGAATCATGAGGTTTTCAAACCTCTTATTAGCTCAATATTAAATGATCTCAAAATGAGATCAGGGCAAATTCTGCATTTAAGAAATGGGAGTTTAAAAAAAAAAAAAACAAAACCCAAAACAAATCAAAACCTGCCAGCTTCTTAAATATTGCATGGGAATTGGGTACATCAGCTGAGCTCCTACGGGCACACAGACTTGGGTACAGCTCGTATAGGGTGGCTCTGCAACTTGTCACAGGTTTCCTCCCATACTCTGCATTTTTGGTCATACACGTTAAATAAGACGACTATTTTGCCTCCGGTGTTCCTCGCTGCAGCTCGGTCGGTCCGTGCTCTGTAACACGAGCGTGCAGAACGTGCACACGCATCGTCCAGGAAAGGTGGAAGCCCCAGGTTTGTTGAAAGCTCACTAAGCCTCCCACGCTTTGTTCCAGGAAAAATAAGGTTCACCTGGGAAGAACTGTGAGGTGACACACCGGCTACAAGAATGCTGCTCTCCTTTCCAGAAACTGTTAAATGCTCTGGATTTAATTCTTTAGTGATGCAAGCTGAGGACTTTGTTCATACAGATTGGCTTTAATAGGGCTGTAAGACCACGCTCATGTCTTGGCAGCAGCCTGAACTGAATGCATCTAGCACGTATCCCATTTGGATCAAGAAATACGATGGTTAATATGTGCATGCCCTTCATTTATAAATGCAATAATTTGGACTATTTGAAAGTGTATTGTTTGAGGGACTCTTTGATAAAGCCGCCCCGCAGAGATAGGATGCTTTCGTTACCGGCAAACACAGGTGGCAGGCATCTAACCCATCACACAGCCCAAAGAAAATCCCACATTTGGAAAGGCAGTCACGCAGACTATTGTAACTTATTAAACTACATTTGCCACAATCAAAAGTATTTATTAAAATATTAACTGGGCAGAATATATACATACATTTATGTCTGTAACCTGTAATTGGTTTGTTAGTCTTGTTTCGTCTTTTATGCTCCATGAAAATACTGCCTTGTATTTTGGACTTTATGTAAATGAAAAGAAATATACCATATCAGACAATATCCTCTAAGCTTACGGGAAGACTAAGCACAGAATCGTAACTTTTAATTCCACATTAGAGAAGAATTGTAGAATTATTTGCCTGTCAGCAACTGATATTTTCCATACTGATTTATGACTCTTTAGCTCTGTTTCTGTTTCTTTAAAATTGCATGTGACTAATGCTAACAGACTTATAAATAATATACTAGTGACATTTGGAAAATAAAATTTCCAGAGACAAGACCGGTCCATGACTTCTTCAACCAGGAAAAAATAAGGAATGTTCATCTCGGTTCCTTGAAGCACAACATATTTCTAAATTTGAAACAAATGCTGATGCTGACAATACTGAGTAACACCCATTTCTGGGTTTTATTTAAATGTCAGAGCAACTGACAAGTAGAATATAATGAAATGAATGAACCACTAAATCAAACGTATTCCTAACTACAAGGATGATTCAACTTTACTAATATTCTGAGTCTCCTTTACTGAACAAATTACTTCTCATTCGTCTTAAATCCGAGTACTAGCCTTTACAGATTTATGGCCCACTGGTGAGATACCATTTAAATGAGTTATGTTCTGATTTCTTCCTGCAACTCAGTATGTGCATAGAATCACACTGGGTGGGAAGGCACGCCCCGCCATGGGCAGGGACATCCTCCACTAGACCAGGTTGCTCAAAGCCCCGTCCAACCTGACTTTGAACACTTCCAGGGATGGGGCATCCACACCTTCTCTGGGCAACCTCTTCCACTGCCTCACCACCCTAACATACGCATATGTTAGCTCAAATAGGTAACATGTAATCCACATTCTCTACCCGTACAATTCATAGATCTGACAGCTACAGTTATGCTAATTTAATCTGATTTCAGATGAGATTTCCAGCTAAAACAAGGCAGGTAACTTCACCTTTAACCCGCTGTGTCTATCCCATTACTTCTAATTGAACTAGTTGCAACATGTATTATTTGTAGGAAAATAAGCTGTGAGAAAGAGCTTTACAAATAAGGAATCCCCTACCCTCCTGTTTTTGTTAGTTTTCAGGGAGGCATTTTCCACGTGAATTTGACCATTGTTTAATTTAATCTGCTAGTTTTTGTATCTTTCCTGGATTAAGGGTCCCTTTATATCATAAAGACCTCTTTTGGTTCTTTGGGGGGAATTTACATCCGTCATTTAGTGAATCAGCTGCTCGCAATCTCAGTGGGTCTGATTTATTACCATTTCTTGAATTTTACCTCAATCCCCGCTACACTAAAGCCAGTTAATTACATGAGGAAAAACGTGGAGGCGTGGAAGTAACCACAGGACTTGTACCTCTTCCCTAGCACAGTTTAATATTAAAAAACACATGGCAGGTTTCCTCTGAAGGCTCACACTTTGGGTAAGAAGCATATTAAAAGACCTAACAAGCAAGTTATAAAATTGTCTGTTTTGAAGACAAGGGAGTTGTAAACAGGAGTCCCTACAGCTCATCTTCTGCACCGGGAGTGGACTGAGATGCCAGGGAGACCTATGCGTGGGTTGGCTTCACCGGCATCTTGGGCCACCACCGAGAGACGTGCTCATCATGATACCTACTCCAGGTACGGGCGGGGGCGCAGGAGCCATACTGTACTAACTACAGTTAAATTGCTACAGTTTTATTAACTAGCATCATCTGGGAACTTTTCGGCAATAATCGGCACAGGGATGTTACCTCTCCTTTCTCAAACTGCTGCATCTGTTACTAGGCAAACCTCCGCTCTTTGCCTTTGCACAGCTGGGTCTGGGACCTGACACCCTCTGCTTGCTTGTATAACTTCACCAATATTAACAATAATAAGAGTGTTTGCATAAACACACCACTAGTGCTTTCAGCCAGGAAAGGCAACTCTTTTTTTTTTTTTTAATAAAGCTTGTAGAGCTGACCTAGCAAATTCTACTAGGGAGAAAAAGGTAGTATTTGTTTTTTTTTTTTTTTAATAAAGCTTGTAGAGCTGACCTAGCAAATTCTACTAGGGAGAAAAAGGAAGTATTTGTTTTTTTTTTTTTTTCTCTCCAGAACTTAAAATAATGAGATCTTATCTGCTAATATGTCTGAGGCAGAAACTTCCTATCAAATGATGTGGTAAAAGCGTACGCCAGGGAAGTAACGCAGACTGGCTTCTTAAACGCAGCCGCTGTGTCAGGAAAGCTCTGTACCTCTGACCAGGCAGGTGGGGAGTATCCATGGGGCTGAAGCTTAGAAAGTGTGAATTTCTGTATGAGTTTCTCTAAAAGTCAGGGAAAAAAACTTGGAAAGCCTTACAGCAGTCAAGGAAACTTGGAGCTTACACCAACCCAATAAAGGGGCTTGCCAACATCACTGCTGTACTCATTTAGAGTTATGAGTAAAGGGACTGAGTCATAGCCAGGAACTGAACCATTGCTTTCTCTCGAGAAAGGTAACTTCTGCAGCAATAAACTCTTTGGGAAAAAAACCCAAAACTGTGTGGCATTTGAAGCATTAATTCAGCTACGTATCTCAAAATAATTTGATATTGACATTGGTCTATAGGCAAGCTCGTGAACTGAAGTTATCCCTCACTTCCTAGTTTGATAAGTATGAGCCATGCTAGTAGGAATTAATGAAAACTTTTTGGCAATTGTTTGCTAGCTTAAGGAGGGTCTGGGTTCGAGGCCCAAAAAATCAGAAGATAAAAGGCCAATAACGAAACGATTTGTTCTGTAGAGTGTAACTTAATGATGATAACAAATATGGCAACCAGTACTGTTCTCGCTGCCTTAAAACAGTCACTACTTGGAGTCTAGACAAAACTGATTAGATACAAAACCATCAAGATCTTCTGATACCTTGGCAAATAGCAAGGGAATTGTTGAGAAGATGAATGATACTGGAGCAGTGCCTAGCCTCAGTTAAAGACCCAATATTTTATAAAGGAAACAGCAAGAGTAATGGAAAAATGTGATTTTGATCACCGTGCACGAGGCAGTCCAATCAAATCAAACTCAGCATTAGCTGTAATCTTACCTTCACGGTAGTGAAGTTGCTGCTTTCCTGGACGTGAACTAAAATGCCGTTCTCGCTTCTTGTCCTGAACTTCACTTCCAAGCGCTCCGCGTTCGGGGGTCCCGGGCCGGCGCCTCGAGTGCCGTGTCTCATCATGTATTCTCGCTTCTTGTTTGGGCTCATGTGGTAGTCGAGTCGTCCTTTGCCTTCCAGCGATAAGGCAGTGTCGGCAGTAATATCTAGGACAGGGACGGGGACGTACTGAGTATGCAGCTCGTTACAGCAATAGCCATCATCTGCCTAATAACAACCCTTTTCTCTCAGAGCAGAGATCAAGTTCAGAGCAGGTCAGGGGGGAGAGCAGGAGCGAACGGCAATTTCAGCCCCTCCATTCTTTGGCTTCAACCAGAATGAGTGTTTGAGAGTGGGAGTGTGCTAGTAATTTACTGCTGCTATCAGTCAATAGTAAATTAAAACTCGCCAGGGAACAAGTGAGGGAGTAGGGAAAAAAATTTGGCTCTCAGAACTGTAATTCCTTCCCAGGGATGTTACTGTTTCCATTATTGCAAGCAGGGTTTCATGATATATTGAACTCTAAGCTCTTCAGGGCAGAGATAATGACTTTCTATTTGTTACGGCATAAAAAAAAGAATAAAAATGGCAGAGCATTGACTACCAAATGCTGTTAAAATTATGGCTAAATTCTTTTGTAAACCGGCGCAATAAAAGCATATAAATCAGCTAAACAATAATGGGACATGTAAGAAAACAAAGCCCAGTCATTATACTACAACTACACAGAAATAAATCACTTTGCTCTCCTAGACAATCCCGTATTGATTTACAGAGCTATCCATATGCGAGTTAATAACCCCAGAGCGTAAATGGCTTGCTTTTATTTACATTTACCATATCTTCTTGCATATAATCTGACGGCCACTTGATAAACAGGCCTACAGTTCGGAACAGCCATAAGCACATGCACACCATGTTTATGTGAAGGGAAGGGTTCTCCCTTACCCTCTCACCGCCCCATAGCAGACAAATCCCTCCTTTGGGATAGCTTTATTTTAGTTACTGGTTATACGTTATTGGGAAGCAGTAGTTTTAAATGACTGCAAGATACCCGAAATGTGATATACAGACCAGAAAACACGATATGCGTAACCTGTTGCTATTTTTAGCTCATGAAAGGACAACAGTCCACTGTGGACTTTTCCTTCAAAATCATTTAAGAGGCAAGCATGCTGCTCGTTTTCACTATTTTACAAAATTCATTATCCCATGCCCCTGCAAAGAAACTCTTAATGGCACTTGGTTAAACCATAGCTGGGTGTACATTAAAGAGGAAGACAGTAAAACCTTCTCCATACATTTTTCACAGTGCTTTCCCGTCAGTCCATCTTTGCAGCGACACTGCTGCCACGACCAGTGATCAACACAGGTGCCACCGTGTTGGCAGGGGCTGGCCGTGCAAGCGCCTTCTAGTCGGGGACACCTGAAACATATCGGAAAAGTAGGTGCTGAAGAACATACGCAGAGATAAGCAGAGAAAAATGCGCTGGGAAGAGTCCTTCCCCCCAAAAATGCAACAATGGAGAGGCTCTTCTCCACAGACAGCTCGTGTTTCCAAACAGATCCCAATTTTCAGCATCAAGTTAACAGTCTTATGAAAGAGAAAGGAATTCAGAGGCAGTGAAACTCCTGTTATCTGTTACGCAAGAGAAGAAGAAACTCTTTTAGGTGTTTTTTATGCTGTAGACCTCCAGAGACTTCCTATCACAATGAACAGCATAAACTTGGGGGTTGAAACAAGAAGGGCGAGCTAGCAAATTTGGACGAAAGACTGACACAATTGCTGCAGCGGTGACTTCAAACACTGAGATGGAAAAAAAACAATAGAATCACATAGTCCATCATTTCTGAAAGACCACTCGGAGGATATGAGGGAAATTCAGTGATACTTGAGAGGCAAAGTGATAGAACAGACATTGTGGATTAAAAAGAAATAAGAGGGAGCAGAGGGTTAGCAAACAGTATGACTACAGCCAAACCCAGGTGGAATTTATAAAGAAATCCAATAACAGGGTTACTCTATTTCAGCCGGCAAAGCAACATTAATAATAATTGACAATAGAAATGTAATGATGTTGCTTTTTTGAAGCCTCTGTAATCTTTTGCGAGCCTTTCATCTTAATTCACTTTCTTCCTACATTTTTCACACTTTACAATAAATTCTACAGTCATCTTTTTACAAGAAATATCTGACAGTGTCGGAATGGAATAGCGTCTGACTTTCATGAGGGCTTCCTTTATTGTAAAGGTGGTCCATTGGATACCATATATAGCAGACGTACTGATCTAAGATTCCTTGAGCTGCCAAAGCCTGGCTGGGCTCCAGGGGACGTCCATTGACTGCAAACTCCATTATACAGCCCACGAAATCATGGCTTTCCACCTGTCCTCTCCTCTGAAGGATGGGCTCTACAGACCTGATGCCACCAACAGTAACTCGATTTGGTTGTACATCGAGAGTCCTATAAAAGTCAGAAAAATAAATTTATCAGTACCAGGCATTAAGATAGCAATGACAACACAGGAACTGTAACCATCAGCTACGGTCTGCGGCTAAAATTCCTCTTCCGAAATTTTGTATTTTACATTTAAAAGGGGAGACAGAGAGATCAGTAGCGCTTGAACTAACAGTTATAATGGGTATGACTCTAAATTTACACTCAGTTATTGCATGTCAAAATTTCTATTCGCTTGACTGAGCAGTGTGCTTGAAATCATAATGAATAAGGTTTTTTTACTCAATTATCGTTTAAATTGTAGATGATATTTAAATAGATGGAAGATGGGTTCATTATTTTACAAAGATATGACAGCTTTGCTAGGGGGGGAACCACGTGTGACAGGAAATATGACTGTGATTATTGTAAGAAATTAGCTAAAGTGATTGGGATTCAAGTTATTGTTATCTCCAAAGAGGATCTCAAGATGTGACAGAAAGGCTTCTGAGTTAGTTAATGGTAAACACAATAAATAAGGTTTGTTTTCTGTACTGGCCAATGTTTAAGAAATGCAAACTGTAAAAGATGACATCTGGAAATTACTCAAAACAATGACAAAGTAATTACTCTTATTTTATATTTTTTTTTTAAAGAAAGCAGCAATCAGGTATTTCTTACACCTTTATAAGAAATGAGAGGTGCAGTTTAAATAACTAAATAGAAGACCCTAAATCAAAGCCCAAAACTGAACACTGGAGTGAAATATAGGTGCTACTAGAGTAATAGCATTTTGAGTCTGAGCCCAGTTTTGGCAAGACAGATACAGTTCAAAATGTAAAAGCGGAGGAGGCTTTGCTAAAGATTTGTAGCACTAAATATTGTAGAACTTCAAGCTGTCAAAGAGTAGTGCTGTATATTTAAGAGCCAGTTGATTACAACAAATACGTTTGCGTATTACTGTATCTGACATTCTGATTTGTTAACATTGTCGAGATTATGATGTGAAATCTCATACCGTTAGGCAATAAGTCTTATCCCCCTTCACACCACAGCGCAGACTACCCATGGCCGTACTTTTCTTACGTGGCCCCGAGGCCTGGGGACAGAGACAGAGCTGGGAATTGAGGATTTTTGAGTAAACTCTTTGTCATGAATAAACTCCATGCAGAAATGTAGCCTGAGTTAGCAAGTAGCAGTACATGTAGAAAATTTAATTTGCTTGGGTAAAGATGGGAGAACATGACACTTGGGAGCCTTGCCTTTGCATGCCTCTGAAGGACTGCAGCTGAGGTATCGATGCCTTGCTTGAGGCTGGGCTAAGGGCATGTAATCATTACTCCAAATTTCTCTGGCTTTGGAGGGTGATTTCTCTTTCATTTTACTCCAGAAAAACGTTCACAAAATGAAGAATTATTTACCAGTCAGTAGAAACAGCAACATTGCTAACAGTGCAGTAGCCTGGCTCCTGATCCTCAGAGCAGGAATCCACCGTCAGTGATGCCGCCTGCAAAAGCCACGCACACAAATATGCTGAATATTACAAGGCTGTAGTCCCCAACCACATTAAGTATTTATGATTAAATACACTATATCAAGGATTTTACTGTGAGGGTGGTGAGGCACTGGCACAGGTTGCCCAGAGAAGTTGTGGATGCCGCATCCCTGGAAGTGTTCCAGGCCAGGTTGGACGGGACTTTGAGCAACCTGGTCTAGTGGGAGGTGTCCCTGCCCATGGCAGGGGGGTTGGAAGTAGATGATCTTTAAGGTCCCTTCCAACCTAAACTGTTCCATGATTCTATGACTTGGCCAGAATGGAGCACTTAACGTCACTCGGGATCGCAGGGTGCTTCAGAGCCACTGATCAACTACATTCGGCATCAACACAGTGAATACCAAGGTGTGGTTACTAACAGAGAGAGAGCTAATGGACTGCTTCATACAGAGAATCAGTTAAACACAAAGTTTTCAGATTTGGGTAGGGTTTCTTTCATGTTTGTTTGCTTTACTCCTTGAAACTGCAGTTATTTTGGCTCGTACCGTATCCTACTCTTGATCTGAACAGAGAGCTGCTCCCTCCAAAAACAAAGGACATTCATTCCTCTAGGGGCTTGACCGTGACATTAAACATATTGCTTAAACTTGACAAGAAGCATGTTACAAAAGCTGGGAGTACAAACACTGAGATTACTAGTTAAAACTAACAACCAACCACTCAATAATACTCAAAGAGTAACCAAGTGGATCCGATTGAGGTAACCTTAAGCTGATATGTCATGAGGGACGTTTGCCCCACACTGATAATGGTGAAACACGTCGGTACCTGCAGAGGGACCAAGCTGGTGGGACCAAGCTGAGGTTCAGAGAAGCACCAGGCACCACCAGCACTTAGAGCAGTATTCCTCTTTATTATTATCACCAACCCATCAAGCCCCAGACAACAGGGTTGCCTCATTACCCATCTCAGTCATTTGCACTAAAGCGAATCATGGCACTTTTATTTGTAATCTCTCAAAGTCTAACCAAAGCTTTCACTAAAATCATGAAATAATTCCATCTGATTTAAAAAAGGAGTTTTTATTTTATTCCTTATTTAGCAAGGAATTTTCCCCACATTGATTTATGAATAACAGATGCGCTGCACAAAATACCCTGAAGGTTAGTTATTCCTTAAAACAAATTTTCAGAAAAATAAACATAATCTCCAAATTGTACCTATCAGCTTCTCACGTTTCAACTAGATGTGTGGTACAGTTTTACGGCAAATTTAAATCAAACGTCACTTTTAAAAATGCCTTGGTTTATATTTTGATTTAGATTACTCTACAGGAGCTGAGCAAACAGCAATAGCTATCAGTACGTCATTACTCTGCAATGGCTTTTTTTGCCTGCCCGCAACTAAGTTCACTAGCAACGTCCTGCTGAAATCCCCAGAGATTGTCCATGCTATTTCCAAATACACACTGTGAGCCGACGCATTGTATTGACCAAATAAATTCATAGCTCTGAGCCCTAAATCATGCCCTCCAGTACGCCTAAATTGTTCAATTTGCTATTTTTAATGAAAGCTTATCTTGAATTTCTTTCCATACATAATGAGCAAACTGCTTCTCCCAAGAAATGTCAGTCTGCAGTTCCAAAGCAGATTATAGCCCTGTATAAATGAAACAATTCATAGAAAGAATAATAAGCTGGCTGGCCTGTATGCCATCACACGCATACGTATTTTCCTTCAGAATACCAACAACAAAAAATGAAATGAGTTTTTTGTTCTTAGCTCAATCAGCATAATCTCCCTAACTTACATCGCTATGCGCTGTGAAAGCCAAGCTACAACCCCAGCTGAAGGGCTGATATTTGAGAATATATTTTACTTGGACCAGAGTTCATACAATTTATTTTCTAATGTTAGTCAAATGTTCCTGCTTGTTACTTAAGCATTACTCTACGGTTACCTTGCCGCATTATGAGACTTTCTATCCTGTCACTCTGCAATAGCTCAGGACTGACAACTTAATGATTTTACCAGTTTCCGATAAAATCCCACTGTGCTGTAGGAAATGACAGATTTGGAATCCTGAAGGGGGGCTATTTTATACAGTTTTGGACACCTGGGAGACATTTTTCCTGCAGCAGAAATATCTAAGACAAAGGCGATTCTTTTCACGTAACCGTGTTTGTAAACAGCTGACATTACTGAGAAGGTATAAACATTAAAAAAAAAAAAAAAAAAAAAAAAAAAAAATTACACAAAGG
>VYXH01000334.1:1221074-1244639 GCA_013397275.1 Burhinus bistriatus
AAAAAAAAAAAAAAAAGAAAAGAAAAAAAATTACACAAAGGTAGAGGCTGTCTTAAATGCTTGCTTTCAGCCTGACGTATTCATAACTGAAATGTTCTGTAAATAGTCCTTTTTATGTTATCTCTTCTTCTGTAGTGCAGCCCTCTGGCATATCTACAAGTAAAACATTTTCCTGCTGTACTTTTTTCTTAAGTCTATTTCATTTATTTGTTGCAATTTTTAATGCGAGCTCCTATACTTAGCCATTTAAATCTTATTGATAGAAATATCACACGAATTTAGTTGCTAAGATGGGAACCTGGTGCCTTTCAAGATTTAGGTGCACCTTTGGGCTTTACCATTTGGAAGCTGCGATGCAAATTTTTAAGTATCTGATATTAAGGCACGCTACTCATTACTTGACATCACAATTATCCTTCATCTTAGTTGGATATATAGCTCCTACGAACACACACAAAAAGGATTTGCAAATCCAGCTGAAGACTAAACCATCCCCCCTTCAATAAATGGAGAAATCGGGTCTTGTACTATGCAACTGAAATGCAGTTTCAGGCTCAAGACTCTCTAAAAGAGAAGAAAAAAAGCACCATTTAGGAAGGTCAGGAGACAACCCTGGTCCTACAAAGCACCCCAGACCACAAGGTAATACATCCCTCTGCTACTCTCAGGACATTTGCACCTATGGACATCTCACCCTGGACCTGAAGCTCTTCAGCAGGGCGCTCCGAACAGAGCAGCCTAAAACTCTAGAAGGGCTGTATCTCAGCAGCACTGCCTTCGGCAGCCGTTCGTGATGGGCAACCTCTATGAGGGCTCAGGGGGAGCCACACTGGGTAGAACAGCTTATTCTTTTATTCCCTACACCACTTTTGGCTTGAAATACATAAAACAAAATGTGGAGCCCCGACCATATATTATTCTTATATGACTTTCACTGAAAACATGGGAAGAATATGGGATTCCGCGTATGCTGGCCATTTCTGCCTGAGAAGGGAGCTCTTGGGCTCTGGTTACTGATTATGGATGGCAAATAGATTTGGTTTCATTTCTAACTCAAACACTGTGGAGTCAAAAAGCTTGGCTTGAACTCAAAGAGCATTTGGTTTATGTTCTGCTTTGGGAATATTATTAAAAAATGAGAGAAGAGGAATAGAAAACATTTACTGGGAAAAAAAAAAAAAAGAAAAAACGAACGCAGGAGAGGGGTCAGAGTACCAGGCATATGGCAATCAGTTCTCCCAGTCCAGTTTTTGGCAGAATTCCTCCCCTCAGATGCTTTCTGGGGGACAAAAAGAGAAGTAACTCCCCTCCTTCCCCCCAAAAAAACTCTCTCAATGTAGCACCTTTGAAATTTTTACATGTGTGCTACAGAGGAAAAACAGGCTTCCAGTCTGATGAAATTGGTAAAATCTCTGAACTATCTCAAGGAGGTCAGGGACACCTGGAATTTTAAGTTTGTCCGCTTCTATTTTCCAAATGCTGAGGTTTTTTGTACTTGCTATGGTTAGTTAGCCTTCCCTGATAATCATCCCTCTAATCTGCATCAGTTAATTAGCCTCACGTGTCGTAATTTATTTCATTAATTATTCCTGGTTCTCATTTTTCACTTTTAGAGCACAGGGCACTGCACATGTTTTTTTAATTATTCTTTATCATCGTCATACTAAACAAACCATTATAGGTCTTTGAGTCAGTTGGAGTAAGACAGAAACAAGGGAGGTTTTTTCCAAAGTTGGAGGTTCTGCTAGCAAACGCAACGTTACTAATTTTACGTTCCTCTGAGTTCACGTGGAAGCCAAAGTGCCTTGGCTGAACTTGCCTTAAATTCCCTTTTTAGCATTTCTTACCATTCCAGCCCTCCGGGCAATAACTGTGTGAAATTGTCCATCAGACACCTTCTTAGTTGTGGTAAGCTTGTACGTGCCACTGCCGAGATTGTAGGAGAATCTCAGCCTCTCCTCTGCTATTTCCAGGGCCAGAAATTCTGCCCGCTCTCCGGTTTGGTTATCGTAGTTATACAACATTAAGGCATGTCTTTTTATAGTGGCAAACTTTATATAGATGTAATTATTGTTTGGATCCATACTGGGAAACTCCATATACGACAGCTCTTCAAATCCATAACTGTTCAGTTCACAATGATTCCCAAAAACACCTGCAGAATGAAAAATAAAAGCTGGTATCAGATAGGGTTTTTTTTTCCCCCCCTCACTGGGCATTCTCCCAGAAACAAAGTACTGATGTGCTCTAGATAGGCTACGATACACAGGCTCTGTAGGGAACCTCTCCTGTAGGATGAAAAATATGCAACTTCCACAGAAGAATCCTATTGCCCACAGGTGAGTGTTGAAGTATATACATTTTGACTTAAAAACTGAGTTACAAATGACAGTTACATCTATTGAAAAACAAAGTACATTTCATTGAGCTCTATGGTGTCTTCAGACAACAAAAAAAGCGAGTTTGACAGCTATGTCAAATATGGTTGTTAATTATCATCAGGCATTTGTTAATCCAGCTATGGAAATAAATCTGCAACTTGAGCTTATTTTTCTCTTTATAGCTGTTATCTGAACTGTTTCTCAATTGGCAGTTCATTTTTTTATACTTACGATATAAACATATATGTGATTAAAACATTACGCCTTCTCAGTATTTTTATTGATCTGAATATCTTGGTGCATTCTACATACTTCTTTTCAGACCTCTCTCACTTAATTTATGAATATTAGTTACATTTACAAGGGACTATGACTATGCAGGAAATGAATAAACTCTGAGGAAACGTAAAACAAAGGAAATAAAACAGAATAAAGAAGTTAATCCGCATGTTAGCAGAAAACCGTATTCTCAGGCAGTTACAAATGTGTATTGAGAACCATACTTTTGCGTGAGTGTTTTCAGCAGCCTTAAAACACTGTAGATGATTTCTCAGGTTTATCTGCTTTTTGATTAAGCTGTTGCATTTATTTTCATGCTTTTCTATATTTACAATGACAATTCTGGATTAATCTGCATTCAGAGCTAATCTGCCGCAATTGTATCACGACACCTTGAAATATCTGCGTTGTTTTATGTCTTTATTGGGTTCATTCCACAAACCAAACTTGGGATAATTAAATTCTAATAACTATTAAACTATTTTGGCAGCACTATGTGCTTCTCTGATTCTTGGAATTGCACTCTGGTTTTGGAAGTCAAAATTTTATTAATTTGTAATAAACAGAATGGGTGAGTACTGGTGTGGGCTAACAAAGCTGTTTTGATTCAGTCAGGTGCTCTTAATCAAATCTACTAAACATAAAAGTGCCAATATCTAATGTGCTCCTCACTTGCAGAAAAATGTGGGTGCTCACTATTTCTTGCTTTATAGTTATTTTGTCAAATTATGCAAATTTCTCCAAAGAAGAGCAAGCCATTCAATATCATCCCAACGTCCCTTTTTCTAGTTTAACATTAAGACGACTACCTTGCACTTTGCAAGTGCGTAGGATGCAAGAATACTGATGTAATTTACAGTGGTCTTACTCTTCAGCCCTCCTAATTTTAGTCAGGAGAGCAAGCACTGCTTGGACCCCTCAGCAGCCACAGTGACCCCCCCAATGCTGCCACGTGCTTCTGTCTCCTGCTGTGCTGGCAAAAATATTGGTTTCTCCCTCTTGAAGCTGGGGAAAAATGGAGAGGACGAGGCTGGGGGAAGAGCAACACCTGCCCACGTACCGGGACCCATATACACACCCGTTGGTTTTATATAGGCAAAAATAAATGAATCCCAAGCACAAATACAGGCTGGGCAGAGAATGGATTGAGAGCAGCCCTGAGGAGAAGGGCTTGGGGGTGTTGGTGGAAGAGAAGCTCAACACGAGCCGGCAATGTGCGCTCACCGCCCAGAAGGCCAACCACATCCTGGGCTGCATCAAAAGCAGCGTGGTCAGCAGGGCGAGGGAGGGGATTCTGCCCGTCTGCTCTACTCTGGTGAGNTGCCCATGGCAGGGGGGTTGGAACTAGATGATCTTTAAGGTCCCTTCCAACCTAAACCATTCCATGATTCTATGAATAGGGAAAGGGAAGATGAAGCACAGCAGAGGAAAGGTGTACTCACCGAAGGGGCAGTGGCAGTAATACCCCTCCACCCCACTTTGGCAGGATCCACCATTGAAACAGGGGTTGCACTCACAGTAATTGACAGTGGAGTCGCACGTTTTCCCTGCAATTAGAGAATAAAAGCAATTTCCAGGTCAGAGTATTCAGGTTAGCAGGAAAGTCAGGCTGGTATTTCGGTAACAAGCTTATGAACCAATGCTGAATCGTGGCCAGGAGGGAGGGTGTCAGGGACCAGTTGTGGCTGTGGGATGGAGAGAGGAAACACAGACACGATGCTGGGCTGCTCTCAGCCCTGACATGGGCATAATACGCAGCCCAGAGAAGTTAACTTTACTTTTCAAGTGTCTCACATTGTAATAACCTCATATAGGTTGTTGTGGTTTGGACTTAGGTATTGGTGTTTGGGAGGTTTTTTTTTTTCTTTCTTTTCTTTTTTTTTTTTTTTTTAACTAACTGGTATCTGTGAAAGAAAGATCATGAAATGAAAGGAGATGCTGAACTACAACAAACATAAAAAAATATCCCCCCCCTATTTAATGCAATGTACTCATTAGTGTGCAGGAGGTACAGACAGCCCTTGCTGGACCCTGTGTGAACACGGCCTGCTGAACACAGGCTGCTATTGTACATTATATGATTTTTCTTATTTTTTCCTCATCAATTACAACCTCCTTCCTGACTCAGAGGGACCAGAGTCCTCTGGAGCTAAAACCAAGTTACCCTGGATACAGTCCTCTCCTAAGCAGACATTGTGACATGTGGTAAATATTATTCACCAGAGAATAAACTGAAATCACATGATTCATTTCAACAAGGAAGGGAACCAAGAGAAAAAGTGAAGATTTTAACAGATGCTGAATACTGACAAGGGGATTCTTTGTACAAAACTAAAATTTTCTTTGTATGCAAACATTAATTACAAAAGTATCGGTCTTCAGGTCTAAGTTCTTCATTGCTTAGCTTTTATCAGTTCACCAAAACTTCCGCTATATACCCCTCTTGGTACCTGCCTTCCTTCTGCCAGCAGTGCCAGCCTTCGCTGCCTGCTCAGCACAAACTTGAAAGTATTGTCATGTTTGTCCTTCATGTTTCTCTGCAAAAACTGGCAAAATCAGCCACGCTCTTCCAGACCTCTCCTTGAACTTCGTCTCAGCCAGGATATAGACACATAGCAAAGGCTAAGGCTGCCTTAATGCTTCTTATTGCACTGATAATTAATTATTTTATTCCTCACACCATATAAATATAATATATGTTTAAGTTTAAAGTACAACATGAGCTCGCATAGAGGGTGTCCATTCTGATATGTCACATATATCTTGTAATTCTTAACAGCTCACGTGACAGCAATGCACAATATGCGGTCCTTAGGGATTGCTGGTCCCTAAAACTGTAGGAAATCAGGACTGTGCTACATTAACTCCACTAGCTTTTTCAGAATTTCACAACTTCAGCCACCTAACTAAGAAAACCCCCTTTTTCTGCCCCCCTCTACTTTTCTGTTTAACCTAAAGAAGTTTGCAGGCAGCTCTTCCATGTGAGCGGCAGCCCTCCATGTGCGACTGCGAGCAGGATGGAAACGGAGCGCTGGAGGATTCCTGTGGTTAATACGTAACTTGTAGATTCACCATAAATCCAGGAAACATTTCCAGTGTCTGAATCTAATTATGCTTTGGGGGTATTTATTTATATTTTATTCTCTAATGGGCATGACTGAAGGATGAGCTAACTTTCTATGTTAGATTTTGCTGTTTTCTTTAGTTTAAAATTATGGTACATAGCACAGATTTTTGACTTACCAAGGAGAACACGTAGCAAGAGTGAGGCAGAGATGCTTAAAATAGCTCAATGATGTTTCTTGGTTTTCACAAAAATCAAGTGTAGCTAATAAGGCTCACTCCATTTTTTTGCAATTCAATCTAACTAAATACTCTCCTTTTTCTCAGCTAACATTAAAGCTGGCATATTTGCTGAGTCAGCAACAGAATATGGGTGTTTATTTTAGCTGCACATATTTTAACCAGCGAGTAACAACATCTTCTTCATATTTAACAATTGTTTGAATAATTCATGAAACTAATAAAAGTGTGTTTGCATTTATTCCAACTGTTTTGACACATGAGAAGACAAATACTCTGATTTAACAATTCATCAGAGCTATTAAAACTAATATTTATTTAAAATGAAGAAGAAATTTTGGCTATTCTTTGCCATTCACTGAAGTGCTAAAGACCTGGGAAAAATGTATCTATTTACATTTGGAATAACAATCCAACATCCAAGATGTCTATGAAGCTTTTTTTTCCTCCTTAAATGCACGTTAACCATGCTTATCCTAGAAAGCAAAAGTCCTCCAGCCAGATATCAGCAAGACAAAAGCGTAACTTGGGAATACTATGCTATTTTATCACTATGGTTGCTCTGTATAAGGATTTAAAATAAATTACTTTGATAAAGCAAGATCATTAGAAAAACCTGGTAAACAGATGATGAAAGTTATAAACTAGAAACTGATAAATAAATAAATAAGTAGGTAGGTAAACAGTATAACATAATGTCATGGAACTACCAAAAGAACAGAAACTTATTTTTATTTAGTATATAACTCATTTTCAATTAAAAACACATAATCCTGGTGTGACCACCTAAAATTCTTAAAGACAATCATCTTTTTTTCCTGCTTTAAGATAATTTTTAGTTGCACTTTTTCTTTGTTCTAAAAGATTTCAGCTCTCCTGAATTTCTTCTCCTGTGTGTTTCCCTCCAGGCAACCTGACCTACCAATTACCTTACGTCAGCTTCTTCTGGAGACAGTTGCTGCTACGAGGCCTCATTCCCTCTTTTCTGCAGAATCCTGAACTTCACCAGTTCCTCCAAATTTCCTGTTACCTTCAGCTCTTTGGTCAGTCCCTCCTTAGACTCCTCTGAGACAGAAACTCCCGTGCATTCCTCGTCCATCCTCTAAGGAGAGGTCTCCATATTTCAAGCTACTATTGGCAGCCTGCATTGGTTACTCTGCCAAGATCCAGAGAGTTTCTATCAAATCCTGTTTTTTGGACGGTCTACCAGTGTTCAAACTGTACCTTCTTACTCTTCCCTGTTCATCTAAACCGTGTTCCTCCCGTGCTCCTACTCCTTTCCTCTGTTGTTATTGCCCAGACTTGATCGGCAGAAGTGGATCTTTCTAGACCTCTGAACAAGGACATATGCTCAAGAAACAGCGGAAAAAGTTAGGCTGGAGGGACCTTGGAGGTCATGATGTCCAACCCCCATTCAAAGCAAGGCAGCCTTCAAAGTTAGGTCAGGTCACTCAGGGCTTTACCCAGCAGGGTTTTCCTCTTGTTTGCCTTTTCTTCATGGTGGGGATTCCTCCAGGTAAGTTGCTGTGATACCAGTTACGTTGTACTTGGTCCTGCAACTTCTACTAAACTTCGACTTTTTTCTTTCAACACCTTATTCTTCCAGCAAGTAGAGCCATCCAAGGTGGCAGCAGGTTGTCCTACCACTTGCAGTTATGTCCCTTGCAGCACGCTAATGCTAGCTTTCCAGTACCTTTGTAAAAGAGTCTATTTGTTCAAGTCCACCCTGACGGCCTACTGCTTTCACGGGTCACAGACACAATAAGGTGCGTATTAAAAATTAACATTTGGAAAACCAAAACAGCTTGCAAACCCATTGTTTTTGCTGTTCTGCCTAAGATATTATGCTTATATTTAGATATATTTTTTTGTGGAGAGAAAAAAAGGAGTTTTAGAGAGGACGTTTTCTTGAGCAGAGAATTTACACTGGTACTAGCTATTTTGAAATTCTCTCTTGCACAGATAAAATAAATCATTCAAGGAACCTTACTGGATTGAAGAGGATAAGAAACTGCCACTATGCATAAAAGCATCCTCACCTGAACCCAAGTGCTCTGTTTTCCTGCTTTCCAGAAAGATAATGCCAATGATTTTAACCTCACGAAACTGGAGCAGAGTTTTGGTTTTCAGAGATCATCTTCCACAATTCTGCCGACTTCAGTTTTACAACGCGAATTTAAGAGTAATGTTCTGATAGACCTTTATCCCACCTAACTAAAGTACCTCAAAAAATTATTAGATGTATGCGTTTTCATGGCTTAAGCAAGTCAATTTTCAAGTAACGTTTTCACACATTCGGACTACTATGCACTTCTCAGCTGGGGAATAATTTTATAGAGACAGCATAAAGAATTAGGCTAATCATATATGTTTGATTAGTGTTTCAGGGTATCAAATCCAGCGAGGGAAAGGAAATGCCTGAGCCAATGTTTTGAGAACCAAGGAGACTCCAAACCAGAGCCACCCCCAGCAGCACTTCAGTTCAGGTGAACACTGCAGTTAGTTGAGCTTACAGATCTCCTCTCAGCTGAAATAGCGAAAGATTCAGGGTATTCATTTTTGTGTCTGAAAGATCTTTTTCTGAAGACCATGAAAATGAGGATAACGCTGGATGATTGATAACAGACAGCATTCAGCATTTATCATTCATCACCTCAAGCTGACGATATCACCTGTAGGGGCTTATGCAATAATCTGACTTCCTGAGAATTTTTTTTTTTTTTTTTTAATTGAAAAACGTAACAGGAACAGATACCAGCTGAATGCTCTCGGGTTAGATTTCAGCTGATTTGAGAGTTTTAGTTTTTGTGGTTCTCTGCGTCCGTCTTTTAAAGTGGTTATTCTAATATTTTAATCTTGCATTTGAAACAATTTCACAAACCTACATTCCTTCATCTTAATGAGTCCTGGAAAACAGGAAATGAAGGGTTCAAAGGAAGGGCAGAAAACTACTGTAAATCACAAGTATATTCCCTCCAGAAAGTGATTATTTTAAAAACAAAACGTGATCATCATTAAGAGATGTAATTATAACAGACTGTTTAAACCCTAATGACGTTGCTCTGAGGTAATCAGTCTTTATAATCCTATTCAGTGAAAGAACTACATTACCTTTGCAGTATGATGAAGTGAAATGCAGCTGACAAAACATAATAAATCAAGGAAAAGTAAGACTCTCAATTTTCAGGTAGGCCATTATACAGGTCTACAGCTCATGTACTCTAATTTACGGTGAACAGAGAGTCTGTCTCAGAAAATACTAATTTCTACTTGTATGCTGTACCATGTAAATATTATTTTTTTAACGAGCATGCAAATTCAATTATGAGACTGTATTTTCATTCCAAGAGAAGCAGCAAAGCTATGTATATGGTAAACTGAATTAGAAATCCACTATTTTGGATGTTTCTTTTTTTTTTTTTCTTGAGGCACTCGAGGTTTATATTCATAAAGAAACAGTTTCAGGCCTTATTTTTCCATTCACTATGGCTACCTTTAATCATATGTGAATCAGGATTAAACACCCAAGCAGCTGTGTTCTCTTTCTGTTGGCAGTATAATAATGAAATAATAGTCTCTATGTCAAGCATTCTCAAACAATCTGTATTCTGACATTTGTTTGCAGAACCCATTGAATATTAAATTTGCAGAATTTCAAATATGCTTTTGCAGACATAAAATGTCTAAATATGCTGAATATTGATTGTGATCTTATCTGATAAGCTCTGCTGATACTCAACTCCAAAGATATTTTAGTTTTTAATTACATACTTTGGTGCCATTTGTTTTCTGTCTTGATCAATTAATCTCCAGACACTTAAATAATTCTTGATTCTGCAATGGCCAACCGATTTAAAAGGATCTGACTCCCAAATAGAAACGTCTGCCTCAGTGGTAGTCTATTTTAAAGTTATTTGTGTTGACAAGGAGTTTCAGAAAGCTCGTATCAGATGCCACATTTAATTCATGGCGTGAAAGAAATCCAACACTTCAAACTGTAAGAGTCTCTCATCACATTTTCTTAGTTAAAGCGTTCTTCTTTTTGCGAGCTTGTCACATGTAGAGCTTTATTTTCAGCTGACATAAGGGTTCAACATTAAGATATGAGCTTTAATACCAGAAAAAGTTAGCTGGACGTTTCTTTAGTGTTTGGAATTATAGGCTAGAGGCATATACTAGAGTTAATGAAGTCTTTTGCTTGGTTGCAACAGCAAACATATGCCCACGTAATCTCTGGTGCTAATGACCTAAAGAGTTACAGGATATAGGCGCCCTAGAATTATTTTGCCATGCTCTGGGCAAAATAATTTGATGTATTAATACAACATGAAATAAAATCCTGGCTTGGCAACTTAATTAGAACTGCCTGTCAATTAACAATAATGGCTCCTGACCTGAGGCTCAGTAATATATTCGTGAGGTTCACACAAAAGATCAGAGTGGTGTCCTTTATCTCAACAGATCTTTCACACTGAATACCTGTCCGCTGCTGTAGCTGCGCTTTAAGCGAAGGAGTTAAACCTCTATTTTGAAGTTGATTAACCTTCTCCTTTGCAATAAAGTATATGACATCTCCTGTACTAATGTAGTTTAAGAAAAAAACAAAAGAACGATCAACCCCCTGATCACTTCACTGGTTACAAATGAGTTTTGGTGGCAGTGGCGGCAAGCCCAAATACCCACGGCACAATGAGCAGGGCTGTGCCCACCTGGGCTGCCCCAGGGCAGCTGAGATACAGAAATAGTCCTGAGAAAGGGTAATGAAAGCCCTACCTAATCTTCTCTGGTTAGATTTTTTTTTTATGATGTCTCTAAAATATAGCCATAAGCAATGGTCAAAATTGTTCAGTCCTTCCTTAAATACCATACTCATGACAAAAGCAACCATCAGCCTGCATATAAAATGCTGATATGTTTGAACGTGCAATAAATATTAGAGGAAAAAAATACTCGGAAGAGGTAGGAAAGCTGCAAACATTTCTGTTGCTAATGAAAAAAAATAAATGACGAAGGCACAAAATACAGAACAGACATGCATGATTATTTTGTCTGAATTCTGTTTTTTCCCATACCCTTCATCTGTTTTCTGTCTTGTACGACTGTAAGCAATTTGGGGCAGAGGCTGATCTTCTTGCTTGGCACACTCCTAGCAGACTTGAAATGCTACCACAATATGCATAACAATAACAAGAACAGAAAAAAATCATACTTCAGCATTGGAAATGTTTTCTACATATTTAATAAATTAAAATAGCTCTTGTAAAAAAATCCTTCTGTTCTAATGCAAATCAGGTAAGTGAGATTTGCCTGAGGACAGAGCTAAAATAAAATAATACTGTGGGCACCTGGTCTTCTGAGTTCTCGTAACTATAACTCTTCGCCTATTGGGAATGCTCATGTTCCGACAATCTTGTGCTAAAAAGGCACTTTTCTGCACTCTTTCCATCTCTTCTGGACTGTAAGATAGAGAGAAGGAAAAGCATACCTGTATACCCGGTTTTACAAACGCAGTTGAAGCTTCCTGGGAAGTTCTGGCAGGCGGCACCATTTTTGCACGGGTTGGAAAGGCACTCGTTGACATCCCTCTCGCAAGCCATGCCAGTGAAGCCCTCCGGGCAACTGCACGAGAAGCCCCCCACCAAGTTGTGGCAAGTCCCGTCGTTGTGGCAGGGGGAAGGGAGACATTCGTCGATGTCCATCTCGCACAGACTCCCGTCGTACCCTGGCATGCACCTGCACACGAAGGGCCGGAGGGGCTCGTTGGCCACGATGATGACGGGGATGCTCTCATGGCTCTTCAGAGCCGGGCTCACCGCCAACCTCCTCAGGCAGCTCCCTCCGTTCTGGCAGGGGCTCTGCAGGCACCAGTCGTGGTCCACAGCCTCAATCCGCACCCCGCTCTGGCGGAAAAGGACATCTTTGATGCTCTCGAAGAAGGTGGCCACGCCGCTGGGATTCACGTACTGGTTGTTGCCACGTTTGACGGCTGCCATCAGGAAAGTGTGGTTGCTCTCCTCATACAGCCCATAGAGCTGGACAGCAGTGCCCAGCCCCGTCAGCTGGGAGCTGGCGATGCGCAAAAAGTGGAGATAGTGATTTGTCAGGAAATCCCGCACGCTGTGGGCACTTAGGCGGAGGAGGATGCTGTTGTCAATGGTGGCGTTGCCGAAGCCTGCAAAGAAAATCCGGACGCTGCTGGTGACGGCACCATGCAACCCATCGTTGCTGAGGACGGACAGGTCAAATGTGCCATCTGTCGTCCTCGCCTGCGAGTACAGCTCGCAGGTGCCCCCGGGAATGCTGAAGAGGCTGGTGACTCCTGAGGTGAGGGAGCACTGGAAGCTGTCTAGCACATCTGGATCTTGTGGCTTTACGTTGCCCAAAATTCCACCTGGGAAGAGGTTGCCATAATAGTGAACAAAGATTTCTACTGTTCTGGGCTGAGATGGGTTGTCGTTTTGGTCTATTACCTTGATTTGCACAGTTCCTGTGGAAGACATCTGAGGAACGCCAGAGTCTCTCGTAATCACCGACAGGTAGAAATCGCTGATTTGCTCCCTGTCGATCTCTCTCGTCGTTGTCAGCACGCCAGCGGTGCTAAGGCTGAAGTAGCTGGTTGCAGGGCCAGTGCTGAGCAAATAATACGTAAAGGGACCTTGGTTTGGAGGGAGATCAGGATCTGATGATTGAAGTGTCATCACAAGTGTTCCCGCACGGTTATTCTCCATGACTTCTCCTTGGCTGGTGGACAAAGTAGGGCCGTTGTCATTGATATCTTCCAAAGTTACCAATAAAGAGGCACTTCCTGTAGCAGATGGCGTTCCTGAATCGATGGCCAGCACAGACAGGTTGTACACAGGCAACGTTTCTCGATCCAGCTCTGCAGTGACCGTCACCTGTCCTGTCTGCGGGTTGATGGAAAAGGCGCTGTTGTCATTGCCAGACCCAATGAAGTAGGAAAACCTGCTCCAGCTAGGGACAGAATCTGAATCAAAGGCACTCACGAACGTGACATGGGTGCCTGGAGGAACACCCTCGCTGATTTGTATATTGTAGGTTCCTAAAGTAAAAACAGGAGGATCGTTAGCATCCAGTATAGTTATATTAACAGTTACTTCATCTATATCTGCACCCCGAATGCTCCCAAAATTTTTTGCAAGGACTTTCAAAGAGATTCGTTCTTCTTTTTCTCTGTCGAGAGGTCCTGAAACGTAGATCTGGCCACTTTTCTCATCTATCTGGAAGCCTTTCTTTCTGCTGTTGCCAAAGACGAGGTAGTGGACTTCTCCATCAGTTCCCATATCACGATCACTTGCAAAAACTTCACCTACAACAGTACCTTTGGAGGCTGCCTCAGAAACCTCAAAATAGTAAAGCTTGGACACAAAACGGGGAACGTATTCATTTGTCCCTTCTAACTGGATATTGACACTAGCGAAGCTGCACCTCTCTTCATCTGGAACATTAAAAGCCTTTACCGTTAAATGGTAACTTTGCTTTGTTTCATAATCTAAAAATCCCTGGGTGGTGATCGTTCCTGTGTTGGGGTCAATGACAAAGAGGTCACTATCTGAGGACTGAATAGCATATGCAATCACAGCGTTAGGTCCAGAGTCAGCATCAGTGGCGTTTAAACGAATAACAGTTGTTCCACTGGGGGCATTTTCTAACACGTTGGGAAAGTAGTCCTCAGGGCTGAATGCTGGAGAATTATCATTCACATCAATGACATTAACAGTGACACTGCAGTAGCCTGTTCTGGAAACCCATCCTCCGTCTGTGGCAGTAACAACGAGCTCATGCTTTTGGTGTAACTCAAAATCAAGTGGTTTTGCTAGTGTCAGTGTACCTGTAGTTGTATTAATAGCAAAGACGCCAGCTTCATTTCCAGAGGAAATACTGTATCTGATTAACCCGTTCATAGCAGCATCTCTGTCTCGAGCTGAAACCGTCCTGATCACTGTTCCAACGGAGTGACTCTCTGGGATAGTAACGCTCATACGGCTTTGAGAAAACTCAGGTGTATGGTAATTTTCCTCTGTCACAACTATTTCAACAGCTACCTCGGATGAGAGCGGAGGATTACCCTTATCCTTTGCTTTCACTTTAAACAGAAAGTTTTTGTTCAAATCGGCCATTAGTGAAGATGACACAGAAATCCAGCCTGTACTCCTGTCCAGTCTGAATTTATTAGTTTTGTTTTCATCAGAGATAAAGTACTCCACTTCAGAATTCAAACCAAAGTCTTTGTCATCCACTGCAGTAACTTTAATTAAGTTTGTGCCAACCCTCACGTTCTTAGTAACAGGAGTAAAATATTTACGAGCGAGGAACAGTGGTGCATTGTCGTTGCTGTCTACTATGTTAACGGTGACGGTTGTCTCGCTCATTAACGGAGGACTGCCTCGGTCTGAAGACGTAACGATGAAGCTGTGTCTATTAATATTGACATTGCTTGAACCGCTGGAGTTTTGGTACCTTAAATACTGCTTGTTGAAGATTTCCCCCGTGGTTGCGTTAATTCGGAAGAACTCGGATTGGGATTTTATGAAGTAGAAGACTTGACCGTTCGACCCTTCATCAGGATCGGTGGCTGAAACCTGGCTGACTTTCAACCCAGTGCCAGGAAGCTCAGGACACTCCAAGTAATAGGATGGTTTTGTAAAGCGTGGGGCGTTGTCATTTACATCTGTGACAAATATGGTGACATCCGTGCTCACCGTCCACCCAGAGTCATGTGCAGAGACCCTGATTCTGTAGCGGTCAGTGTCCTCTCTGTTTAGCGGTCTGCTGATGGTGATGACCCCGGTGCTGGGATTTATGGTAAACGGGAAACTGGTATCCCTTATGGAGTACCTGCTGACCGCGTTCACCCCAATGTCTTCATCTGACGTCGTGACTCGGGTTACCGTAAAACCCAGAGGTGCGTTTTCAGGCACGGAAGCACTGAATATCTGGGAAAACCTCGGAGCATTGTCATTTTCATCTAAAATATTAATGATGACTTTGACAGTTGTGCTCTGGAGCGGGGTGCCTTTATCTGAAGCTTTTATGGTTAGTGTGTATCGAGACAATTTCTCTCTGTCCAAGGGCCTGACACTTCTGATCTCACCAGTGGCTCGATTGATACTGAAACTATTTTCTGTATTGCCCTCAATTATTTCATAATTTAGCTGTCCGTTTAGACCACTGTCCCTGTCAACAGCAGCCACCGTCAGTATCTTCCGTGGGGACAGGTTCTCCACTATTTCTGCAATGAAGGGATCTTGCTCAAACTCTGGTGCGTTATCATTGACGTCTATCACCGTTACTTCCAGTTTCTTATATGAGGAAAAGGGAGGAAAGCCCATATCTCTGGCCTCGATCCAAACCACATATTTCTGTATGGCTTCAAAATCCAAAGCCCGCCCGACAGAAAGCTGTCCTGTCGCCTGGTCGACCAGGAAGGTGCTGCCCAGGTTGCCACTGGCGATATAGTAAGACAAGGAGCCTCCTCTGGCTGAAGACCCGGAGACGGTGGTGACAAGCGTACCCACTGCTTGGTTTTCAGGAAACGTGAAGGTCTCCTGATCCGCCTGAACGCGAGGAAATTCTGCTCTGTTCACAAACCTCACGGTGACGGTTGTAGAGTCTGTCTTGGGGTACCGGCCGCCGTCCTTCACGTGAACAGAAATGGTGACTTCGGACTCTCCCGCCAGCGGGTTCACAGCTAGGATTGCTCCCCTTGCTGGATCGATGTGGAATTTCTCGGAGTTTTTCCCCACAAGGGAATAATGGAGCTCGGCATTGGAGCCAGCATCTGCATCGGTGACGGTCACAGCAAACACGAACGAGCCTGAAATGGAGAACAAAGTTAGGGCATCTTCAGATGTACCAATAGTGGGAAACGCGATGCCAGCTTGTCGCTCAGAAGCATTCGAAATGGTCCCCATCCCAGTATTTGTCCTAGAGCAGCACGCTCGTCTTTACACTGCTCTGAAAATGAACTGCTTTTTTCACAAGATGATAACAAGGGGTAGGTGAGTTTATGAGCCCAAAAGACATGCACACAGCCAAAAAACATGGATTTGAACAGATGTCAGTGGCTGCACATACATCTGCACTGGAAAATGGACCTCCAACTTTTTGGAAGTCTACAACATTCATGTTATGAAACTACCATACATCTAATAAAATTGATTGTTATTTTGTTGTTTTTTTTTTTTTTTTCAATTACTCAGTTTATTTATCCATGTAAAAAAACCCCTGGAATTCGATGACTATTAAGGTTACCTAAGTGAACAAGTAGCACCCATGGACATTTACCCTACACACCCACCTTCCCTTGCAGCCCCTTTTCTTCCTATTGCCCAGATGCTGCTCCTTTGTCCCCAATAGCCTCTCGCTTCTGGTTTTGTAAGAGTATTCTGAGGACGGTAACTAATGGGACTGCATTTGTAAAAGCATGCGATAGGGGTAAAATCACATAGAAATACAAAACTATTGCACACTAATGCAGTAACATGAATGTATTATGTTTCAGGTCTTTTGAATTAACGCTTCACAACGAGCTCAATTATACGGGCACCATTCGCATTAACCTCTGTATTTGCCTATCCGCAAGGAGAATCCAGGCTGTGCTTTTGCACTGGAGTTTACGGATCTAACGCATGGCACGTCTTTCAAATTTGACACTGTCCGACCAATTTGCAGAACACTGGTACTGAAATATAGAATATACCCACTCCTGTATAAAAATCATGTTGCTTTCAACCTCTGAAGGCAAAATCATTTCCAGGCAAGAATGACTTTGACAGTGTCCCCTTAAAACTGCACTTCGTGTCACTATTTGTCATGTGCAATGATTTCTACTCCAGGGGGAGGACTAGTTAGACAAGAACAGTATTCAAACCCTTGTGAGAAATGGGACAGGGAAAAATTAAGATTTTTGCTTCAGTTAAGCAAATTATATTATTAATTATTATTATTACTAGTTCCCCCTTTTAAACTTGATGTAAAAATAAGAAGGAAATTCAGCTTTTTCTTTCAAAATGTACACTAGATATTCTGTGATTGGAATAAAAAACAAAAGTCTTGATCAAGTTATGAGGGTTTGGTTTTTTTTTTTGGAAAATCTATTTCAGACTTTACATTGGACTGCAATAAAGTTGTTTGGTTTTTTTTAATGGATGCCATGCCTGCTAGTAACATCATTGTCAACAGTCTTTCAAAATAATGTGAAAAGATACTGATGTTTCCTTTTCAATGACAGTGAAGGGAGGAAGTTGCAAATAAAAAAGCGTATGCATCCCTAGGTTTTTGCTAAGTTAAAAACAGAGTAAACATATAGCTTAGGCTTTCTATATGTTTCTAGTTATAAGGGGTTACATACAACAAGCATCCAAAAAGGTATTGCCAGAAAACATCAGTTAAACCTATGTGTACTCCTCATAAACACATTTAAAGAAACACCCCAAAAAGAACCACAAAAAGGCACTGTGCCCTAGTGAGAATACACAAAGATTCACCAATGCAATAATAAAATAATTTCATAATGCTGTTTTGGAAACAGAGAAGAAATGTAAACAAATTCATTCTTCCATAAAAAGGAGAAGTATTTGCAATTGTTTAAAATTTAGAGAGAGAACCCAAGACATGGAAATAAGCCCCTTTTTTTTTTTTTGTTCTTTTAAAGGAAAATTTGTTTTGTAAAGCATTTGTCTTGGAATATGCGTATGCATGTGAAAACACACAGTGTCGCCAACTTCCAGAACCAACCACTCTGACTGCAGTTTGGTGAATCTGTGGTAATACACTAACCGTATTATAAAATCCTTTTACTGTTTTGAGATAGTAGAGCTCCCGGTATTAGTCCATTTTAAATCTTGGAAAAAAAAATCTCAGAATAGCAGAATCTTTCAGTAAATTCTCTCCATCCTTATGCAAATACACATATTCTCCTTTCTTTCCCTTTGCAATGCCAATTCTGCAAATAGAAAATATGAGCATTTTGGACTTACCCATTTCTAACGTATTTATTTATCAGGCTTGTTTAAACACAAAATGAACAGAAATTAATTCCTGCATTGAGTGAAGTCACTTTAATTTGGGTGTAGGTTCCGCAAAAGGAAGGCTGCTGCTTCGCTTTACTTTTATTTTATTTTACTTTACCACTTGGTTCAAGGAAAGGCAACATAATTAACACCTGATACAGATATGGCCTTTTTGGAAGAGGCTGACAAAATCCTTTCTAAGAATTGCTCAGGGTGGAAAAAGAACATCTACATGCAGGAGGAGACTTTCAGAGAAAAAAAGAGGCCGTTGCCTTCTTAACCCTGGCAAAATAATTTAATCACTTGTTTGAGTGGGTGCTCATTTACACTATGTCTTCTTCACATAACTGCAGGAAAATAACTGAATTTGGATGGGAAAAAAAAACTGAAAAAAATTGCAAAATTGTGGGTGATATATTGAGCCTTGCCATTATTCATTCCCAGGCAACGTGAAAATAACAGAACCTGGAAAACAGCTGCAGAGGAACATCTCAGAAACATTCCTCATGCACAGCTTTGCATTTGGTAAGATGTTTATGCAATCTGAAGTATCCCGAGCACTGCCACTGATCAGGTTACCTGAAGCGGTAGGCGATGGAACGTGGGTGACGTAGGGATGGTGTTGAAATTTGGGTGGGTTGTCATTCACATCGGCGACGGAGACGAGCACGCTAGTGGAACTGGAGAGAGCCCTGGGGAAGCCCCCGTCACTTGCCACCACCACCAAAGTGTAGTTCTCCCTCGCCTCTCGATCGAGGAGAGCACTGGTGATGATTTGTCCCGTTGATGGGTTGATTGTGAATTGCGAATTGCCACCGGTAAGCCTATAGCTGTTTGAAAGGAAAAAAAAAAAAAAAACAAGGCAGAAAAATTCAATTAGTATTTCATAAGGTAACCTGCTGCCTTAAGATAACTTATTTTTAGATTTAAGATAATAATTTTCTATAGTTTTCAGACCACCATGCTGATGGGTATCAACACACGGATCTTCTTCTGACTGTCCATCTGTCTTCACTTCTCTTCCATATTTTGAGACCTGTCATAAATGACATTTCCGGGGATTTCCAAGAGTAGTTGCTTAACACAGATAGATTTCTAATAAACGAGGAGCAGACTGAGCCTTTGTACATTTGGAGATACGGTCAGACATACTCTCAAGACTACCTGCTGGAGGCATCCTCTAGTACTGATTTCCCTGGGCTAATGCACTAAGTGATATTCCAAAAGGCTGACATACCTCTTAACTGAATCCGCAGAATACAATAAGAAAAAAATACTATTTTCTGAAATAAAAGGATGATAATTTTACAAAATAGTATGAGGATTTATAATTCATGTTGTTTATTGATATTGAGCTGAGTTTTGCTGGTCAAGATTTCAATGTTAATTCATAGGAATTCATAGAAATTAGTAACCAGAGAGCTATGTTAACAGACTAATTGGGACCAGAATTTGACCCTTGATTGGTGTGTATGTATGTGCGCACGTCCACGTGTGTGCGCAAAAGTGTGATTTGATAAGAACTGACGGTGTGCTTACCGCAGCGCGTTGCAGGGGCTACCTCCGGCTGACTAGCACTAGTGAGTTTGTCCTCTCTCTTTGAATGCTTACCCAGCTTGTGTTCGTACAGAACGGATCTCAAAAGATAAGTGGAGCCCTGGGCTGTATTTTTAAAGGTAATCGGTTAATATTACATTTTTTATTAATTCAGATAATGGGTTTCCTACAAAACAAAGGGAAAAAAAAAATTCTGGCTAAAATGAACAATCCCCATATGCAATTTTATAACCCTGACAAAAACCAACACAGCTGCGAGTAGCATTGCTTCTTCAGAGCAGCCTGGTACAGCACAGCAGCAGCTTTTTTGAAGTATACGATTCTACAAGATTCGGAAGAAAATGGCTCTTATGAAAGAGAGTAATATTCCTATCGTCACCTTTTTAAAATCAGAACAGGTTATGACAGAAATAACAACGCAGCCCAGAAGCTTTAGCTAGAGGACTGATAGCCAGCCTGTGTAATAAGCTGTGGCAGATTCTCCTGTTCAGTCATTAATCTCTACAGAATGCCAGGAGCATCCTTTAATTGCTTAATTACGATATAATACGATGGCCATATGTAATTATTCTCCAGCAATAGCAATGTGCATCCAGGGTGGAAAGAATGAGCGCAAAGCCTAAAGCACCACTTAAATCTCCCCAAATACCAGCAGGACGGGCAAATTTCATCTGTGGTTTGCAATGGTTTAACCCTGTGCGAGGTGTCGCAGAAGACAGGGACTTTCTCTTCTGTACTTCCACACATAGACAACAGCTCAAGCTTTAGCACTGGAAAGATGCTATGAAAACCAGTTTGTTTTTTTTTTTTTTTAAATAAAAAAAAAAGAGAATAAAGACAAATTATATTTGCCATAGGATATTCTGAGTTATATCTGAGTACGACTGCACACAAACCAAGTGGACAATGGAAGTGTACCTCAGCATAGTTACAACAAAATTCCAAACCCAAACCAAAAAACCCCCTCAAGCCCCCGAAACTTTAATGGTGACAACTAGCATAAGAGGAATTTGACTGAAGCGCTTAAAATCTGGCCTTTCGACCAGTCTGTGCTGACCTCTTTTATCTATACTATCTTTAACAAGACTGCTTAAGTGTGCATTGCCATTAGCCACCTCGTCAGCCTCCTTTAATGACTTCGCAGGTTATCACCAGAAATAAGAGCGAGAGAGTCGGCATGTATGGATATGTAACAGTTTTGCAGAAGATTATCTACTTCTTGCGTGACACCGTCCATTTTTTGACTGTACATGAAAATTTTAGCAGAGGATTTTGCATGCCATCTTTGGAAACCAAAGATTTGATTTTGAAACAGGCTCTAACAAGACTGAAAAGGAGGTCTGAGTGCTCAGCACCTCTGACAAGAAGACCTCACGTGTTCTGGCCCCTCTGGCTTTTGCCAGTTTTGTAATACCAGTCATATTTCAAGATTTGCATTACTCTAAATGCTGAATCTGGACAAATTGTGTCCAAGAAAAACAAAGTACGTTCCTGAGTCTAAAAAGTGTAAAACAAAACCTGAAATCAATTTTTAAATAGCTACTTACGAAGGAGAAAAATATTTTTATCAACTATTCTACTATGAGGTACTGAGTGAATGACAAAGACTAACGGCAAAGATATTAAAGCAATTCAACCACACTAAAGAAATCCAAGAGCACCCTGATAATTTCTGATTATGGGATGCAATGATTACAATCATTCATGCTTGGTATGGAATTTTTTTTTTCTAAAGGAGCTTGCCAGAAATAGTTTCTTAGAGTGAGAGTGAATAGAATTAAAAGCTTCATTGTTTCACAATTTAATAAATGGTAATTTTGGATGCTTTTCAAATAGTTAAAGTTGCCAAAACACAAAGTTTCTATTTTTGGCTTGTAGCTAGCTGGAAAGAAAATATTACAGTATTTTATACACGCTTGCTTTGCCATACAATAGATCTGTTTTATTTTAGTTCCTTTTTTTTTTTTTTAAAAAGATGACAACCACAGTGATATTCTTATGCACTTTGAAGAATGAACTGAGGCGAATGAACAAAAGTAAATAAAGAAGCTACTTTTATACCCTCTTTTGTAAGTTTGGAAACAGAGATACAGGTGTTTGCAGTCACAACAGTTAAATGTGATGAGATTACCTATGTGTCACTCTGACTAATGACTAGCACGAATCTGCTTTGCATTCCATTAGCAATAAATCAGTTCTCAGTGCATCAACGTCAGCTTGCCACCGCCACTTAGCACCTTCATTACTCTTGTCTGTGGAACTGGGAAAGGCCAGTGTTCAGCCCAGCGTCCAGTTAAGTTCCATCAGCTGAGCTCTGCAAACCATTTGGCTTTTAAAGCAAAAATGCCAAATGCTAACTTTTCACTGCTTTTCCAGATGGGATAAACTTTACACCTTGCCTCGAGTAGTTTTCATTCGAAGCTGAAGACCTTAACTGACCATAAATTTCCCCAAGGAAGATGTTGGCTCTCAGTGAGAATTGGTTACTATGCGAAATGACGCGACTGCAGCGGCGAGGCAGGTAGTGGTTTCTGTCGACCGTTCAGCGGTCCGCGCTCTCCTGTCACACGCGTATTCGCATGTCGGGTCATATTGTTCCTGCTCGGCTAGTTTAGTATAAACTAAGCAGTCGTCTAAACTACAGTGTGGTTTGAAAAGCCATTTAAGGTTTCAAAATAAGATACTGAAGCCTTCCCCAAATACACGTGTGCTGCCACAAAAGTAACATTACCCACTAGTTTGGACATTTTTATGCACAAAAAGTGATATTGATTTATAGATTTGCCTAGCTTAAAAATTAAAGTTTAACGTTTCTAGAGCTGCAAAATACATTCTGTGCTTTTTTAGGGTGAGTTGTTTCCACCTAAGTGGAAAAATAAAATTTATTATTTAACTCTGCCCCAAAGTCAGCTTTTGTAGCAAATTTGTTAATGACGTTTGAAAAGACCTTCCTCTTCCCCACCAAGACCTTCCTGAAAGCTCCTTCCATTAATTTTTAAGAAGTCCATCAGCTTGCAAGAATGATTTCTAGCCTCTTCAGGAATACATTTTAAAAGATTTGCATTATATCTATTAACTATATACTTCATTACAAGGCCTCAAGTCTAAAAACTATACTAAATAGAAGGTAAAAGCCTTTCCAAAGGCTACACAAGCTGATGGCAGTCAGTAATGACGATCATTCACAGCTTATATTGTATTTCTTTATGCAGAGAATGTATACATAAAGACTGCAAGCTCAATTGCTTAATCCATTTATGATATTGTTTAGAGTTTCAGGGTTTCTTTGTTTTTTCTTTTTTTAATTCATCAACATCTACACTTATTGAGAAATATAAATGTAACCTATTAACAATTACTCTTCAGGCACAAGTTAAACTCGTTTGCTTTTCACTTAGTAAAAAACTAAAATAACACTGCAACTCTACTTGTCCTCAATATGATTCTAAAAGCCTATAAACATAAAAAAAAAGGCCAGATTTGCCGTAATAATTTAGCTACACGTATACAGCTGTCCTTTTGTGTCCTACATCTTTATGGCATGTTGGTGATGGATGCTGGGGGGGGAAAAATCTTCAGGCAAGGTATGAGGCAGTATTACTTACAGCGACAGTCAACGACCTACCTAATAACAGCATTTGTAGAAGCGTCAGCATCTGAGGAGTTTACGAGCAAAATATCTGTCCCCGTAGGCGCATCCTCCGGAACCGTGGCAGAATACACATTAAAGGCAAACATGGGGACATTGTCATTGACATCATCCACTGTGACAGCAATGGTTCCAGTGCCAGTGAGGGCAGGAGACCCTGCGGGAAAGCGGGATACAAAATGCTAGAGGTTACAAATACCACCATGCTAATCCGAGGTCTGCCATCCCCGATTTAAAGCCTAGCGCTTGAGCATGTCACAGTTCACAGAGCATGAATGCCAATTCAACATACAGGACAGGGTCAGATTTGTTTCAAAGGCATCTCAACATAAAGTACAAGTTGTGAAAGCAAAAAAAAAAAAAA
>VYXH01000334.1:1246450-1273807 GCA_013397275.1 Burhinus bistriatus
AAGTTTCAATAAAGCCATAAGTCTGACCTCTTTTTTTCCCCCCCCCCCCGACTTTGTCATTTAGCCAAACATATATAGATAGGAAAGACTGCAAAAGCGTTCTTGATTGCTGAAATATTGCCTGTGGAGTGTTTATTATTACTGCATTAAATGAAACGGAGTCCTTAGCGGTGTTTGCTGCATGTGTCATCAAGCTCTGGCCTTCCAAACACATTTAATTGACGTTCATCTCACAGCTAATGAAATGAAAAGTTGAAAGTTGTTCAGTTTCACAGGTGATTAAACAATTTATACACCATTCAGAAATTAATCTTGGGTAAGTCACATTCAGAGAGCATCAGTAACAGAGTTCAGTCTGGAAAAGAAAGCTAACTCGCAGCTAAAACCTGAAACCCATTGTTTTAAATGTATTTGCTAACACAAAGAGCCGACGCTGGAAAAATCACGCTGTCGGTTTATGCACAAAAATGAGCACCAGCGGCAGCACCTTTAGAGGTAACCCAGCGCTGGGGTGACGGGACTAGCTCCAGCGCGGCTCTGTGGGCTGGCCCTGTCCCGTCCGGGAGCACCAAGCTCTATCTACGCCCACAGGGCTGGCGGAGAGAGGAGAATGGGAAGAACGCGTTCATGTCTGCTGGCACAGTACCGCATGGACATACGCTAACAGCAACAACGCTGCAAGGGGTTTGTTCTTTCTCCTGCACGGCTGTTAAATCTTTGGCCGCGTAATGGAAATGGTCAAAAGCGATGCCAGATGTAATAGCCCATAGGGCTGTGGATGTTTTCCTGCTCAGGATTACACTGATAGCAGCAGCTTTTTTTGACTCAGCCGTTTGACTCCAGCCAGCCCCCTTTCCCCTCTGAGGAATCTGAATTTGCAGGGTACCGAACAAACGTCCCAAGGGTCAAATCCCAGTCCTTGCCTCAGCCCCCTAGATATTGCACGTCGCTATTCTCTGATTCCACTTCCCCACGGGATGCGTCTACAAGGCACTGTACAGTGCAGTATGGAGGCTTAGAGCACCTCTGCTCTGAGGACAGGCTGAGAGAGTTGGGGTTGCTCAGCCTGGAGAAGAGAAGGCTCCGGGAAGACCCTATTGTGGCCTTTCAGCATCTGAAAGGAGCCTACAAGAAAGCTGGAGAGGGACCTTTTACAAGGGCATGTAGTGGTAGGACAAGGGGTAATGGCTTCAAACTGGAAGAGGGGAGATTTAGATTAGATATCAGGAAGAAATTTTTCGCTATGAGGGTGGTTCCCTGATGGGGAACCCTTCCAGGTTCCCCATCCCTGGAGGTGTTCAAGGCCAGGTTGGATGGGGCTTTGAGCAATCTGGTCTAGTGGGAGGTGTCCTTGCCCATGGCAGGGGGGTTGGAACTAGATGATCTTTAACATCCCTTCCAACCTAAACCATTCTATGATTCTATGGCATATTTATATTAGCCTCAGAGAAGTGAATATACCAGCCAAGGTTGAGCACCATACTAATAAAATTAGCTAGGGTAATGTAAGTAACCCAGACCTCATTCCGCACTAGTTTGTGGCTGCGTTGTGCTCGCAGAAACATCCCAGAAGTCCAATATTAATTCAGCTGTTTGCAACAACCCAAGTCACCGGCTCTTCAGCTCAAACCCCAAAATCTTTCTCATTTTACTTAGATGGAAAAACTCATGCATCTATATTGGTTTCCTGTCTATGTAGCTATCCAAATATGGTTTTTTTCCTCTAAGTAAAACATCACGTCCACAAATTTACCCCTTTATTCTATTACACTGAAAGATAAAGTTGCAATTTCACAGAGAGTCCTCAAAGCTTTTATTCACATGAAATTAAATGACTAGCTCACATTTCTGCAGTTACTGAGAAATATAAGAAGAGGAAATTACAAATGAAGTAATTTTCTATGGAAAAGAAATAGCTCGGGGCCAAATTCTACCGTCCTCAGTGAACTTTCAGTGAAAGTTGTGCTTGCATATGGACCACAGAATTTGGCCCCTGGTAATAAGTAGGTTTCGTAAAATGTACATGTCATATTTGTGGTGAGAGAAGTAGTTTCCATGGTCAGGCTGAGTTCCCAGATTTCTTAGTTTTGCTTCGATAGCAAATCTTCCCCAAGTCAGTTATTCTTATTATGCTAGAGCATCATCCCGTTTTTCTTCAAACTGCACTTAATATTTTGCATAAGTAAGTGTAGTAAATTTTGTGTAAATTCTGCAATATTAGCCAAACACTCAAGATGTCCCTAAACTGTTTTTAATAAACCAGACACATTACAACCTATATAAAATTGCTGTACGCAGCCACACAAACCTCTGCATACTCTTACAAACAGCCCTGAGGGCTAGAGTCACAAAGAAACATACTTTTCCCTTAATGAATTTCCACTAAAATTTCATTTTTCATAAGTCTGAACTGTTTTTCAGCAGAAGCAGCACTATTTCTTTGTCAGTCACCTCTTATCTACAGCATTTCTCTAGTGCTATACTAACAGTAGGGGTTTGTTTTTTTTTTTCCAAATCCCAAAATACCATGTCTCTCAGAAGCTTAGGATATCCATGTTGAATAAAAGTTTTCTAGAAAGGCGAAGGAATGAAAGAACCATCAAATGATTAATGACCGGAGAACATAAAGTTAACTGTGTGAACTAAATGGGAGAGATCAGATTGACCTTTCAGCGAATATCAAATCTTTAAAATTTCTAGGATGATGACATTAATATATTATTATTATTATCATAATTTTGAATTTCCCATCTCTGTGTGCTGTGGTCTGTTTCTATGAACCGAACAGTTTATTTTCTAGGTGACAGCTGTACATATACATTAAGCAGACAGTCCCACAAACGTCCACACGTCATTGTTGAAATAAAGATTAACCTGGGATAGTGTCAAAATAGTATTGCTGAGTTCAGGAAGAAAATTGCTTCCCACGGATGTTCTTCCAAAAATTTAAGCTTTTTGCTTACATCTGCAAGTAAACATGTGTCTGGAGCTGAAGAGAAGGAGCAGACCTTGGGAGCCTGCTCCTTGAAGGCCTGCGGTGGAGGACGAGTTACAGGGGGAGGTTACAAGAGGCCACCTCAGGGTTGGCCAGCGCTGGGCTGTGGCTCCCCTCTCCACATGGGACTTTTGAGGAGGCGACATGAAGAAAGAGCTGTGGGGGGATGGTGGGGCAGGCAGGTGGCAGCACAGGGGCAGGACCTCTCTTCTCCCAGCAGGGTGGGACTGGCAGAGACCTACAAGCTGGTCTTCTGCCCCATTCACCAACGCTTGTTTGCAGCTGCTCGCCACAAAAATATGATGATATTGGAAATGCATCATCTTAGAAGTTATAACGAGTCCTCTCAACTTTTTCCTCCCCCCATCCAGGGGACAAAACGTATTGGCTACATGAGGCAATGCAAGTAGAAGAAAGGAAACTAAATGCACAAAGGCGACAGTGGGCAGAAATATCATTTCACCTGATATTTTCTACTTCTCAAATGCAGGATAACCAGCAAAGAGAGGACAATAGGCATTTTGGGGTGAACTCATCCCAAGTCACTCATTCCCCTAATTCGTTCTAATGCTTACGAGCCACGAAGTCATCCACAAGGGATGCACCTAAAGACTGCTTCCACTTTCACCTTGGGCTACTTGTGCACCCTTAGAAGAAGGGAACACCACCTGCCACCCTGGTCCTGGGCAACGGGGAAGGTAAGCTATCTCGGCTCCCTGTAATTCCCAAACATAAGGCATCGTCTGCTCTGGTATATGTTCAGCTCTCCACACCATCACCAGACACCAGCATGAGTGGGGAATGATCAGAAGAGTACTTAGTGGACTGGAGTAGTAATAGCAAACAATTGAAGGAAGCTTGCAGAGCCACTTACATTCTTCAGGAAAACTCAGGAAAAGATGATGCTATTGGAAATTATCTCGGCTGCGTGGTGCCGTATGGCTCACAGTAAAAATTAGAAATAGGAGAACGTGTTCAGCACATTATCCACATATTGTTTGAAGCTTTAATGGCTTCTGGGTCCTGTCTGTGCCATGGTTAGCACCAGATAGTAAAACCATCATTCCTTTCAGAAACCAGGAACTCAAAGGTTTTGCCAGCATTAAAATATCAAAATTAAGTGCTAGAAAACTAACAATAAACTTAAGCAAAAGAACTGCAGATACATTTCACTAAAATGAAAAAAAGGGATTAAAATTAAATAAAATGAATCTAAATGACTAATCGAAACTCATATTGCAGGCAGTTTACCATGTTTTGTGGTAAATTAAACACATCATTATCCTGAAAATTGGAAAGCGATTTAACAGAAATGGAATTTTTGCTTCACTGAAATGTGTTGCTTTGCAACAAAGCGGATTTCACCTCTCCAGTCAAACACTCAGTGAATGAGTCCCAAGACTAGAAGTTGTATGTGTTAGTACAGAGCATTAACTTTTTCACTCAAGTAAACAAGGCCTTTCTCACAATAAAGTGGCGTATCTTTCTAAATGCATTTAAATGCAGACTGAGTGTCCTGAGCTTCACACAACTGGCGAGTTTTAAAATAAATAAGGAGCTAGAGTAAGTTAAAATGCGGCTAGCTTGCATTACGCTTTGGCTTTCTAGCGCACACAAAGCTTGATTTGAAACGTGGATGACCTTAAATTAACTTATTTACCGGGAACACAAAAGAAAGTGCGTATGCAAAATCAGAAAAATAAGTAGTTCTTTTTACAAGATTGCACCACAAATATTTGTCCTGGCTGGATATGCTGACTGGGGTTTTTTAACTCTTACTCAATTTTTCACTACAGGCTTCCATACTAAGTCTTAAAAAACCGGTGAACCTAGTGTATTGTGAGACAAAAGCTGAAATAAGCAGTTAACAAACAAACATAATAAAAAGCTTGGAAGCTAGCCCTAGTCTCATTCAGTTCAGCAGGCAACTGGTGAATGAGACCACGCAGGAACCCAGATTTTCCACATTTCTGAGTGTGTAAAATCAGAGTTTTTCTCAGTAGTAGTAGTTGTTCCCAAAGTTGGTTTAACAGAACTTAAACTTGAAAAAAACAAGGTAACTGTTGGGATAGATCTGCACTTGTGCAAGGACTATCTGACAAGAAAAAAAAAAAGATTTTTCTGTACTGCATCAGAAATTAGAAACCTCAATATCCTCCCTCACCTACCAGCCTAAAGAAGCTGGGAGCAGACCGACCTAAATTTGGGAAAACAAGCCATAAAAAGTTAAAAAAAAATAAAAATCACTGGACAAGAATCCAACCTTGTTCAAGCAATGACATGCCCAGCCACACTTGGGCTGATGAACGTGCACACACGCAGATACTCACACGTGTTTTGGCAGCGCAACAGAAATCCTCGTCCCAGATGGTGATGCAAGATGGGATTCTCTCATCCGGTTTTACCCCCGTGATTTTTAAATTTGGATGGTTTCCTATCAAAATTCTTGACTGACTGCACCCTATGAATTCACTAAGCTGTGCAGTTTCGTAACGGGGGCAACATTACATTGCAACACATTTAATACGCTGCTGAAAGGATGGGACTCACACACACATACAGAGACAGTTTAAGTCCTCTGGTGAACCTCCACGTTTCCCCGATCCCTGTTCTCTTCCTCTGATCTACTCAAGCAGAACAAATTACCTGCAGCCATTTACGCAGAAAGGAAAAAATAAAAAGCTGTGGCACTATTACAGAGCTGGACCTACTGGAACACAGATACGGACCGAGAACAAACCACATGTAATAAAGCAAAAGTATAGTATATATTTAGCACAACTTCAATGTAAGAATCTCTTTCTACACATGCACACACACACATTATCATAAACTTATCACTTACATATCTGAAAAATGGTGGATAATATATTCCTCCAATTTAGTGGTTTTTGCTGTTGCTGCTCCCGTTTAGCAAATTCCAAAACGTACAAAGGAAAGGCTGAAAGAGTCCTGCTCCACCGCCCGCAGCGTAAGCTGGATACGGGGCTCCCGACATTGGCAGATCCCAGTTAGCGACTTGCGGCTGTCAGGTTTCGTTCTCCTTCCACGGAAGGCACAAGCATTAATCCTGTGTGCCATAAACCCCTTGACATACACTTGTGATCCATTAACATCGAAGGTATAGGTCACTGGAGAGGGTGCTCAGGAAAGACACGGGTATCGCAAGATTCTGCGCTGAATCTCAGCGGAAGAAGTTGCCTTCTTCCAAATATGTTTCAGAAAATGAATCTTTAAGGAAAATTTTTCCACAGCTGAATATAACGCTCATAAAAAAACCTGGCAAATGACTGGTCGTGAGGGCGCATTGACCACAAAAATGATCAGAGGGCTGGAGCACCTCTCCTGTAAGGACAGGCTGAGAGAGTTGGGGTTGTTCAGCCTGGAGAAGAGAAGGCTCCGTGGAGACCTCATAGCCCCTTCCAGTACCTAAAGGGGGCCTAGGGGAAAGATGGGGGCAAACTTTTTAGCAGGGCCTGTTGCAGTAGGACAAGGGGTAATGGCTTTATACTAAAGGAGGGAAGATTCAGACGAGATATAAGAAAGAAATTTTTTACAATGAGGGTGGTGAAACCCTGGCCCAGGTTGCCCAGAGAGGTGGTGGATGCCCCATCCCCAGCAACATTCAAGGCCAGGTTGGACGGGGCTCTGAGCAACTTGATCTAGTTGAAGATGTCTGTTGAAGATGAGGTTGGACTAGATGACCTTTAGAGGTCCCTTCCAAGCCAAACCATTCTATGATCTCTCTGTACCCGCACTGCCGGTGGTTCTGGGAGGGTGGGCACGGCCACGTGCACCACCAAGGTCTCTGGGGACCGAAGTTAAGATTTAAAGAAAGTGGAACTGCAACTTAAAAGAAAGGCAGAGGCATTTAAAAAAAAATATTTTCTTAAAACCACCAAATTACTTCTCCTTGTTATAAGTTATTGCTGTAAACAGAAAAAAGAGAGAGGCTGGCTCCTGCAGGGACTGCTGACTAAGGCAATTTTTGACTGCTTGTGACTCCTGAGTATCCCACAGCGAAATTCCTGTAATGCATGATTTTGAATTATGCTTTAAAAACACCCTGTATAAATAGTGAAGATTAACCAGCAGGATAAGTGTTCAGGCCATATGTGCTTGTTTTACTTGTTTTATCCTTGCAATTAAGGCTTTCTGAAATTGTAGCTTTGTATTGAAGAATGAGCTAGCAGACTTTCAATTTATAAGGTGTAACATTTAATTTAAAAAACGGTTTAAGATCACCAAGACTGGAAAAATCTTAGTATTTCTCAAAGTCTGAGAAATTGCATAGCACAATGACTACGCTACTTATCTTATTCTTCTGCAAAACAGATTACGTTCGACAAATTCATTAGCACATTTGAAGTAGACTTTCATATAAAAGTGATGTAAGCAGAAGGACAATAATTTTAAATTAATTCTCATGTAAAACTTCCAAACTATTCATAGCAAGATGGATGAATGAAGAGATAAGACAGGAAGTGTAACAGCCTGAAAATTTACAAACTGACAAGTTTTTCTCCCTTGAAAATTTCTATTGACTACTAAATCCTACATATGGAGCATTATATTCTAGCTTGTTTTCCAGTTCAAATAAATCTACCTGAAACTTTTTTCAAAGAGATATACCCGCTTGTTTCCCCTCAAACTAGCACCAAGAAGTTAAGAAATAATAGTAAAGAAAAAAAAAGGGGGGAAAAAAAATAATCCAGGACAACAGTGAAGACAGCTTAAAGATCTGACAGTGACTTTTTCATTCATTTGGATCAATACTGCACGCTGTTTTTCTGTACCATGGCAAAACTCAACGGAAACTGAATTGCTCTGGCATATTGCATATGTTCAATTCTCACTTTTTCATCACCCTCGCTCTATTTGTTCACAGTAAAGTGTTTACTGGTAACAGTGCCGACATGACTGTCCCATACACGTTCAACAAAGCTGTACTGCAACAGTGGCAGGGCTGAGAGGAGAAGCAGATCTTAAGACCACGCATGGGAGAGGAGACTGAGGATCAGGACGATGACTGGCTCGTTTAATGAACTTCACACTAATTTCAGCAGGCCCCTAAAGTGACTGCATCCCGGTCATAGTTGCTACACATCACTGTCAGTGCCCATGAGCCTTCTGTGAACACGGGGTGGCATTCAAAAAAATTATCACAAGATATAACCTCACAACTCAAGAAAACAATGGTATTGCAACCAAAGCAAGAAAGGACTTTTTCCCAACTGTGAGATGGAAATTTCTATCCCAACATGGATGGAAATAAAGGAGAAAAAATATCCCCACCAAGCAGATAAGCTAATGGAAAAAGAGTGGTAAGAACTTCTTTGAACTACGTCTTCCATACAGTACAGTACCTAGTACAGTTGATCTCAGCTTAACGTAGATCAATAATTTTATCATTTATGACTGAAAATATTTCAAACTTTAATCAGATAAATCTGTAATCCTGCATTAAAGATGATGATAATTGCTTTTTATTAAATGAACCCTTTAAGAAGCAGCAGAAATCAGCTTTGACAATTCATGGCACACGCATCCCTGACAAAGCTGCTATTTGTAGCCCTTTATTTTCTATTTTTTAACTTTGTAATTTTTACAAGGTTCTTGTAAGAAATTCTGAATGATGCAAAACAACACCGAATTACTGGATAGTGATGAGCTAACTTCATAGAGTAAGGAAGACCACCACCTACACTCAGTCTTTTTAGGTGGCATAAAATTATGTTCCGTGAGAGAGACAACAACAATTCTCACCAACATTTATGACTAACCAAGAATTCTAAATAAATAAAGATGTTTCTACCAACCGTCTGGATTTCTTTTACTTATGAGGGATGCAAAGAGTCAAAAACTTTAGTTACCTAATAAAACTTGATATTTTCAACTATAATTCCAAGAATGTCTGTAGAGAGATTAAAACTTTTGGCTGTGTTACTACATCTTATCTTATGCTTTCCTAGACTCTAAAAGAGGAGAAGTACATTAACCTCATTAGGAATTTGCTTGTCTATTAAAAAACAAAACAAAACAAAAAAAACCCACAACAAAACAATTATGGGATTTGCACCCATACTGAGGTAGAACCTATGGAGTTCTCCTCAACACCACTTGGACCTGAATAACATTACTGTATTTTTGTACGGACAGGCTGCAGGTTTTTATATTGCAAAGCAGAAACATGCACGCACTGTGGTTGATGCCCCCCTCCCATGGCCATTCTGCCATAGCTGGCTCGCTTCCAGCACCCAATTTTCTGAACCTTCTTGCCTCTGTCTCTGTCAACGCAAAATCTCTGAAGACCTGTTTCTAAAGAATAATACTTTTAAAGGCTATAGTTTAGTAATTGGTCCATTTTTTATATACATTAATAACGGCAAATTAGAAGATCTTACATTAGTTAAAATAATTTCCCTTCTTTTTCTTTTGTTGAATGCTGTGAAATGGAGAACAGCTCACCCGACAAACCTCAGCTAGAAGGAGTTTACTCCATTCTAAATAAGCCTGTCAGTTACTCGCTGGATTCTCCACGATCCCAACTGAGAGCAGAAAGGGAATTACACACACAAAAAATGCTTGAACGGAGAAGTGTGCACTTAAATTGAGGACTTTTCTAAAATTCCACAAGTACGGCTGAACTATAGAGAATAAACATCTTTAACATGTATTTCTAACTCTACTTGCCTGGTCTAAACAAAATCCACCATCAGTTTGAGTTGGTTTCAAAGCTGAAGTTCTGTCCATGATTTTAACCTGAGTGAAAAACTAACTTTCACCATTTTCACAGATATGTCAGCTTGCACTGGCCAGCCTAAGCCCTTTGCCAACCTGGATATACGTCTCTCCCGCACCCGATCCCAGAGAACACAGACTCTTGGATTTAGTCCAGAGGCTCTTGCTGAACTATTTTGAAAATAGTGATCTAATAATGAAGGTTTAAGTCCAAATAGAAGACTAAATCCCTCAAATGGTATTCTAGGGCTGGATTGTGCATCTCGTGGGGTGGTCCTCTGAAGGGATGGGCTAAAGCCCTCATCTCCTTTGGGGAGTAAATGCGTCACATCATGTAGACATGGATATGCTCTCTTCCTTGACAATTACTCTCTAGGGGACTTTGCCATAAACCCACTTTCTAAATAGCTATTTGAGCTTTTGTCTTCTAGAGAAAGATTAAAAAGTGCTAACAGTTTCTCGGCTCTGTGAAAGCGTAAGACCCTGCTATTACCTTCCCACAACTATGAAAAAGCCACTCTCAATTCTCTGCTCTCCTGATTTTAGACACTGGTGAGACAAAACGAACACTATGAACTCAGTGATGATTCTGTTGCCATTTCAGGTCCCACTGTGTGATTTAGAAATAAATTAAAAAAATCATGCAAAACTAATAAAACGATAGTTTTAGTACTAGTATTAAAAGAGCAAAAATAACAAAACTAGCAAAATAGTAAACCAGTAAAACTAAACCCAGGCAGGTAGCATTGATAGGAGGAAGAGCTTCCATAAGGGCAAAGAAATAAGTGGAACTGGGACAGAAACCAACATTGATTTTGAAACAGCTGTGGCATAAAACGTGACCATAGAAGAGAGCAATGATTATGCAAACTGGTAAGCACCAAGGTAAGCCTACGTCAGCTTCATTTAGCACACAAAGCCTGAAGTGATGTGTGTATTTGGACATAGCACAGAAAGGACGGAAAACAGGACATTCCTAACTGAAATCTGTTGAGTTGCTTGTTTGTTTTGACAGCACCAAGATTTTAAAATAGCCAAATTTGTTTTTAAAATACAACTCATTCTTTTCAGGCAACACCTTTTCACACTGTAGACTGCCTGTTAAGTAGAAATACAGTCTACACTAAGAAAACGGGATGAGTATAAATGTCTAAGCCCGGTCACATAAATCTCACACAATATTAACTCTGGAGACCCTTTCTTACCATTCTTAGAAAATACAGTCAGCCTTTACTTGTCACCCCAAACTGGGAAATATCTTAAACTGTGTTAAAAAACAATACAACTACGTTGTCAGGTTTCATTTGATTCTAGGACTGAAGGGAACCAAAAGCCTATCTCAAAAGAGAGAGAATTCCTGAGGAGGATATAACCTCTCTGCTTGGTTGCCCTCCTGCATTCTTGAAGGAAAGAATGCATAAGTCGGGGGCCAACATTTTCTAAAGAAAAAACATATGGTTGTTTTTCATACGGGTCAGGGATATATACAAAGAACAGCTAACTAAATATAATAATCAGTCCACTGATTCAGTTCTTTCAGAATTATTTATCTAAATCAGTAAATAGATAATGTAAAAAAAAAATAATTAAAAAAAACCCACAGGAACACAGCTTCTAATTAGAAACATCACATTTTGATTTTGGTTTTATTGTGGCAACGTGCCACTCTGACCAACCAAATCAAGAGGTGGTGGTTGCAGTTTATCTAAACAGTAGTCCTGGGCAGCTCGCGGGGCTCCAGATGTGCTACCCGACATCCCTGAAACCAATAAATAAAAGGAGGAGGACTGTTGGAATGCTAACATTTGCTCCAGAAAATTGCTCAAAGAGTTAAAGACAGGGATAATAAAAGCGGCTGCACCAGTTCCTGTCATGGTGCCAGAACCGAATGTTTACCCAGCGCTGCGTCCCCACCAGATGGGGTGAAAAAAACATTTAGAAAGTCTCTTCTCCCAACCATTTCACCATGAAGAAGGGTATAGCGAAGCAAAACAAATGATTTATGTGGTAGAAGCAGACCCATAAAGACACATTCAAATAGTTGCATGTAGGTTTCTTGGCGTTTATGTTAGCAGACATTTTGGGGGAGCATCTGCAATCTAAACACTATCATGTTATTCCACAGTCCATCATTTTGCCTGTCACTGTATTTATAATTCATGCACTCCGGTCTTACAGCTTGTGCTGCAAGAGGGGCTCTAAACTGCGGTGGCTGAACTTTGGGGGTTGAATTACGTTTTATTTCTCGACCGAAGCCACAGGTGTACGGCTCTGGAAGATGCTGAACGCTCCTAGTGACGGGCGCTCTGCATGTCGTTGTAACTCCCCGTTGCCATATTGCGGCAGTCTGGTATCTGAGACCCAGCAGAAGTCAGAGCAGGGTGGAAGTGCAGAAGGGACGGAAGAGTGATGATAAAGCAAGGTTGAAAGCAAGAACCTTTGTGCAGGCTGGGCATGAAGCAGGCTGCCTGGCCACAAATCACTGAGCCAAGCACCAGAGAACATTTTATCAGTGTTTTCCCTCCCCCAGAGTGGAGGGAAGACTCCCTGCTGACCCAAGGTCTACCCTGAGGACGGCGTGGAGGATTAGCAGGCCAGGCCAAGGAAGAGCTGGGCCAGAGCCAGGACGATGCATATATCATGACTGATTTCTCTGGGCCTGAGGGAAGCTGTTGCTTGGGAAAGGATTTTTCCAACAACTGCCTGGATTTCCATCGCTGGTGCATGTGGTCCCACCAGCGGTCCCCGCCTGACCTGCCCAGCGTGCTTATGAGCAGCTTAGCTCTTAATAACTCAACAACTCTCCTCACACGGGCTGCTGCTTCGCGACGTCCTAATCCTTCACCTGCTGCAAACAGGCTCGGCGTACGTGCTGCCAATAGACGTTACAAATCCCGTAAGGTACTGAAGATGAAACAGCAGCCATTACCAAAGCGGCTGCCCCTCCTGAGGCCACGGATTGTTTTCACTACATTGTTTTTCAGATTCCTCAAGATTAAAATAATGAAAAATTAAAAATCCTTCTCCTCCCATCAACTTCCCCATACACAGGCTAGGGTAACACTTTAAGAACCACAGTCACAAGTAGATAAAGTGATAATAAACATAAGAGAACTAAGAAATCTTTGATTATGTAGAGAGAGATCAGGAAGACAGCTAAACGCAAGTTGAGAATCCATCAGTTCTTATGTGTAAAGGTGCTTCTAAGTATGTATTGTGTCTGCTTCCTTGTCAGAAAGGGAAGAGTTGGCATAGACTTCCATAGGAGCAAGATATCATCCTCTAATGTTTTAAACCAGTCAGTGTAGCCCATAAAAATTGAGATGCAGATCCTAAGAAAAATGGGAAGCTAGTTGGACAGAGAGAATTTTGCCTTTCATGTGCTACCCAGACTTTTCCAGAGTTAACTGCATCTGGATGTCTACCATGACTTTTGTATGTAAAAAAACCCCAAACACCTAAATAAGATGTACCATATATGGCAAGACTGTTGCTTGGGCTGCTAAAGACAATCTGAAAGACTGTTTATTACAGCTGATAAAAGCCAAACTCCAAGTGCAAAGGATAATACTTTTCTCTTGACTTATTTTCAAAGATAGTACGGATGTGGATAATTTCAGATGAGTCTGCTTTCTACAACATTTTGGCAGACACTGTTTCCCTACAGCACAGCACTACCTGTTTTGCGTGTGCGTTTCTGGTTGAATCGTCTCTACGCAAAATCCTTCTTTCTAAGCATTCTCAAACAAATACAAACTAAGACATTCCAAAGAAATAGCTACATTAGGCAAAGAGCTGGATGTGCCTGTGAGAGTTTCTTTTATAAACCCTACTTAAAACACTTTTCTCACCCGTTTCAAGATTGTGTTGTTGCCATCTTTCTGTTAGTACAGCCAGAACTACCTCATTTAATGAAGCAGGCACCGACTACCAATGGTCAGTGTGTTACCACCTGGAGATCCATCACATACCCATACTGGTAGCTTTTGTACTGTTTTGTGTATTTTAAAGTAATAACATTCTTCTTCTGATAAGCTGCGACTCTCTTCTTACAAAGGCTTCCTCCCACATAATACTTTTCTATCTCAGCTGCCAAATGTCTACAGAAGTACATGTGCATTCTATGTATTATAATGTAATTTATAGTAGTATAAAATTTGAGAGGCAGCTCGACAGAAATCCCTGAGTCTGTAACTTGCTCCACTTGTTGCATATTATTGTGACAAACATGGCTTTTTAAGAGGTCTCCAACAAACTATATGCCAGAGTGTACTTTACCGTCTAGACTGCTTGAACTCAGTATGACTAATTCAAACATAACAGGGATCCCCTAGAATTTCTTAAAGTACTTTAAATACGTTACATACTTAAGTATCTATTATGACTACGGTCCACATCCTGCTTCCATGAAATCAAGTAAAGTTTTGGCATTGACTTCTACAGAAGCTGGACATTTTCCTGTGATGTTTCAGTTTAGATAAATCATGGCTAACACCGTTTTAAATCTCTTCTTTGATGGCACGAATTTAGAGCAAGTCTCCAGCCTGATCAGAAGATATTACCTAACGTTATTCACGAGACTAGTTGAAAACTATACCAAATCACATTAACTGCAGATTAGTGAGACTGTGAACTTAAACACAGTTAAATTTAGCTTAAAGTTACTACTGTACATCTGCTTCTGAACACTTTTACTAGGATCTTTTAATGCTGATAGGAGGGAAAAAATAAGTTGTGACTTACCTTTATGAGAACATAGCAAATTAAAAAAAAAAAAAAGCAAAAACAAACCAACCAGCCTCAAACAGTGTTTAATGAGCATGATATCTACATGTTTAAACACAGGAACTAATGAAACATGCTGCTGTTCTTGTCAGCCACTTACGGCAAAGGCCCCGTGCACACTTCATGCACTAAAGTCTCCCCTGGATTATCTGAAACTCAAACCCAGCACAAATAAGTATTTTCACTTGGAATAGTTAGGTTTCATATTTTTCCCGGATTTCATATTTTTTAGGAAGCAGAGTCTAGAATAAGATCGTGCTCTTGTCAAACTTTTGGCTTACACACAGTGCCAGGCGTGGGGTACAACTGACTTCTTGCTCCTCTCCTTTTCCCAAGAAGGACAATAATCGTTGGCTGTGTGACACCCCTTATCAGTTCAGACTTCGAGTATTTTGTACGTCGAGCTAGTAAGTCCTGTACAGTCCTCACTGACTCCTGCCAACTTGGACTGGGAGAGTAAACAGACATCAAGGATCTGCTTTCCCTTACATATCCAGCCTCGGCTTCTGAAGGAACATAAGGACATTCAAGCCCAAGCAAGTCCAAGTCACAAGTGAGCAGTTTGCGGCTGTAGGGGAATGGAAAGCCAGCGTAAAAAATACAAAGCATACAGTATCTCTAGCCAAAGTACAAGACAAATGATACGTCAAGTCCTAAAACTGTGTTTCGCAGCTTCAGCTGTGCTCAGACTGTGAAATACCTGAGCACTGCTGCAATAGGAAAATATAAGCCATAGATACTGTCACTGACACAAGATACTGCACACAATACGGCAGAAAACAAAATTGTATCCACTTGTCAACACGTCGGGTTTGCTTCTATTTTTATTATTAGAAAGTAAGAACAATTCTGCAGTAAATTAAATCCATTAGACAGTGGGGGACCACAGATCAGTTCAGAATATGATGCAGGATATCTTCGTTACTAATATTCATACCAAAATCTGAACCCAAAATTTCGTACTTGGACACCTCATAACAAAAATTCACGTCCTGTCTTAAACTGAGGGAACCTGGAATACATTTGGGATTCTGGAGCAAACATATGACTGGATGCTGAGCAAAGCAGAAAATTACAATGTTGAAATGTAAATTGTCATTACTTTTCAGGGGCAAGATTGTGGTAAGATTAACTGAGTAGTCCATAGCTGTTTTCTGGCCATTGATTTGACCTGTCTGCACATTTCTGATAACAACATTATATTGGGTTTTATTGCCATTTATATTGGTCTTTTATCGCCATACATGACCTAGGTAGGACCACTAACTACTGCAGGGCAAAAATCAACCTACCTAAATCTGTAGTGAGTCCTACTAAGATCAGACGACTAGACAGAAGGATAAAATCCTGATTTCCAGAAACCGAACTCCCTTTGACATCAGGTAAGCCCCCCCCCTGCAGCGATCTAAACTGAAGCTTGGGTATGCATCTCCACCCACTAAAGTTTCAGACCATCATGAAGATAACTTCTTTTCTCTCCGGAATGCAACGTTTTCAAGCGACAAGGACATTTCACCAGAAGAGACTGCCCGTTGGCTTTACCTGCATCAGCGGCTGTGACCAGTAGTCGGTACTGCTCCTTTGCCTCCCGGTCCAGGCTCTGCACCAAGCGCAGCTCTCCGCTGGCCGAGAGAGTGAAGGCTCCTTCTTCGTTTCCAGCCACCAGCACATAAGTGAGCTTGCTGTTTAGGCCTTGATCATCGTCCCTTGCTACAACCTACAAAAGCAACGCAAACACGTGGGAAAAAATATCAGGAACTGACAAGTGTGGGGTCTGTAAAATTTTATTGGGATAGAGGAAATATTGTCTATGACAATAACGCAAATCAATGGGCTGAATTAATCCAAATGCTTTAAGGGCTAGTACAAATTAGCTGTAATTGTAAAAATGATTTAACACAGTGGTGATGGACTTCAAAGCATAGTTTGAAAATATTAAATACTTGATTACTTATTTTTCTCAAGCATAAACACAGTAAAGACTGTGTTGGGGCTCAGTGATGATCCAGTATAGGCTGAGCTCCGCACCAGAGCAAGCATTGCACGTCCTGAATCCATTTAGTGCTCTTTCAGTGTCTGGCCCAGAGCCTCGTCCCATGGAGGCAATGAGCAGACTGAGAGATTTGCCGCATGAAAATTGAGACTGAGATGAGAGATAGAGCAAACTCTTAAAGTCCCAGTGTAGGCAGAAAGATAGGTAGGGAAAACACAAACAAAACTCCAAAGCATCATATAAACTTTTGGTAAAAAAACAGCAAAAAAACCCAAAACAACCCACCCAAACAAACAAAAAGGAAAACAAGCCAACAACCACCGTGTGTTAGATTACAGCCAAGAGGCAACTTTTCAATTGTCTTGCACCTTTTGAATTTTGGAGGAAAGACACTATACATCAATACCATATACTGAGGCATGCTAACAAATGTAGGAGATACATACGTATTTGCTGAATATACTCACCTGGAGAATAACTTTCGGGAGTGTCTCTAAATTCTCAGGGACGTTCACAGAGTAGGGAGAAAGTTCAAATGTGGGAATATAGTCGTTGACATCCTTCAGAATAATACTGACTGTCGTGGTGTCGGTCCTCGGGCTGCTCCCGCGATCGGCCGACTGAACAGTCAGTGTATAGGAGGGTTTTTTCTCTCTGTCCAAAGGCTTGGCCACTGTTATCACCCCTGTCACAGAATCGATCCGAAATTCATTATTGGCATCTCCGTTCACGATGGCATAGCGGACCTGCCCGTTTGTACCTTCATCTCCATCCGTAGCAAACACCTGGATTAAATCCGTCCCTGTCAAAGTATCTTCCCCCACCTCTACTTTATAAAGCTTTTGGGCAAAAAGCGGGTTATTGTCATTAATGTCCAGGACTATAACCACCACATCCGTAGACGAAGAGAGGGATGGCTGGCCCTTGTCTGTGGCTACCACAGTCAAGGTGTAGTTGGACACGGCTTCTCTGTCGAGCTCCCCGGTAAGCCTCACTTCACCATCAATAGTGCCGATGCTGAATTTGTTTCCCAGCGGCCGGAGCAGACTGTATTCGATGTAGCTGTTTGGACCGCTGTCGGGATCGGTCGCCTGTGCTTTGAACACAATCGTATCTATCGGCGTGTTTTCCGGGACGTAGGTCAGCTTCGGGGAGATAAAGCTTGGAGGGCTGTCGTTCACGTCCAGCAGAATAATTGAAACTTGGGCTGTGCTTGTGTACCTGGAGGCTGGGAGAAGGGCCATGTCGTGGACTTGCACGACGAGGCTGTAGAAGGACTGGCTTTCCCGGTCCAAAGGCTGCCTGATGCTCAGCACCCCGCTGTTGTCTATGCCGAACTGGCCCGCGCTGTCCCCGGATGCGATGCTGAAGGACAGCTGCGAGTTGGAGCCTGGTGGGGCAGAGAGAAGAAAGGTAGAGAACGTGGCTTCATCCCACCGACCTAGATATGAATGTTTCTGGCCTCATTTCCTACGGGAATGAGGGCTGTACGGTCGTGCTGCCTGTTCAGCCTCCTCATCACCGTTTTTGAATCCATCAGCTAATTTCAGCCAAGTTTCACAGGGAAGCAGAAGCCTTTGAAATAATTATTTTCGGACAAGAGTTGAAGAGAGACAGAGAGGGAAGGATGTTAACGGGAGTGGCGGCAGACAGAACGGCTGGCAGAACTCATCTCTGCATTTCATTCAGCAGGAGCTGCACGGTGGTAACATGCGTAATTTTTCCCCATCTACAATGGTGCAGGATAAAGGTTTTGAAGGGTTTTCCTTCAGAAACCAAGACTCAGTAGTTCTGCTGCTCACTGAACAGCTGTTTTCCTCCGTTCTCCTCAGTTCAACTACGCAACATTATTATCAATGTGATTATTTCATGAATTCTTCCACCCAATTAAAAAAACCCACAACCAGAAACTCCCAAGTCTAGCTGGAGCAAGCCAAGAGTGAATACTGGGCAGAGGTATGCTTCCCGTATATGGCATGGTATTCCAAAATATCGGATGAACAGCCCTCATCTTCTGATCGAAACATAACTAGCAATTATGGTCAAGGGAGAGATTTATAATTCTGGCAAGGGAAATGCATTTTGAATCTTGACAAGGCTGTGAAATGAACTTAAATATGCCATACAGGAAACAAATGCATGCCACCGCTTCAACTCCAGAGTTCACTCTACACAACTGATTCTTGGGAACACCTAATTGAAATGAGTCTTCTCTCATATATATATATATACACACACACACACACACATATCTTACTCTTATTTTAATTAATTTTTAAAATCTTGTTTGCTTGTTTTGGGTCATCAAGACTGTGATTTAGGATTAGTAGATTAACAGGCCATTTGCTACTAATTTACCCCTCAAACTCATGCAAAGAAACCAAACTGTCTGCTTAAATAGCTGATTACTTTGCTGTGCGTTTTGTCACTTTTAGTCAGAAGCTCTTTTCCCTCCGACTGAATTGCTTTGATAATAAAATTGTTCCTGCATTAGATTTATTAATCTGTGCTGTTGATTATGCTCCGACTTGGGAACTCTAGTCTTACTTGTCTTTCCCCCAGCGGCTACTCTAATTGGCATCTTTCCCTCCCTCTTCTTCTCTTGTAGGAACTTAATTATAAAATAAATAGAACCAAAAATGAAAGACAAAGTATTTTCATGCAATTGAAGAAATTAATACATTTATATGCCAGATATTAGTGTTTCTACATTACTTTGAGTGAAGCACCGTGAAAGTTTAATGCTAATCTATTTTTTGTTCAGCTGTATTTTCAAATGACTAATTATATGGATGAAAGTCTTCTGATTTCAGTAAAGTACTTTCTGGCAATTCAAGATTTTTGTCAATTAACTTTGGAGACGGGCAGGAATTAAATCTTACAGAAAAAAATTACTTTAAAAATACTCTTTTTTTCCCCAGTGTTTTCTATGGTGGTGTTTGTTCCTTTATCTCACCTCCGTGTACCTTTTCATTCTTTGTCTTGTATTCTCATAGGTTTCGATGCTGCCAATGCTTATATAGATTAAACTGTGAAGCAGAAGGAGAGTTGCCTAAATATCAGCGGAGCCAGGACTGCTACTTAGTGAACTATTCTTTTTTAAACACAGCATGCCCAGCTGGCATTGTGCTCCTCATCCACCCCCTCTCCCCAGGTTTGGAGCTGGGCTTTTCTTAGGGAGAATGTAGGGGCATCCTCTTTGCTGAGCTTTGGGTTTATTTAATCTGAGGGTTAATCTGATAAAACTCAGAGTGAGAGCTCAGACATGGAGCCACCAATTTCATGATGATGCTCTTCTAAGTCTCTTGTTTCTATTTTTATTTATTTACTGTTTCTATTTTTATTTATTTACTAATGAGACAAAAAAATACCCTATTCCCGCCCCCGCTTCTGTAAATACCTGTAGAGTCTAACTGGGAAATCCTACCGGTTTTTGCCTGGAGGAATATCTTGCTATACTTTTTAACAACTAGACAAGCGCGTGCTTTGCCCTGAGATTCTTCCTGTTAATTCAACATGGAAAAAATTAAAATCTGAATCTCCAAATCAATGTGTTGAAGGAAACTGAGTTCTTTATTGCTCTGTAAATAACCTAGAGCCGTAGCTGATACTTACTAAGCACCGGCATAGGAAACCGTCCAAGCTGAGATAAACAGCTACCGTTTCCCAAGGGGTGTGTCGAGCAAGAAAATGAAAAGGAGCAGTTTCACTGTCACCATGGTTTTGTCTTTTATCAGTGTTTATCCTAAAACAACAGGCATACCTCATTATAAAACAATGTCTTTTCAGAGCTCCTTCAAACTATAGGATCGTATAACATAAATAAGCAAGGCAATTATATTTGTGTGCATTGAGTGCATTATCTGTGAGCCACATGCAGAGGAGCATAGTACGAGCTATTTCTGTACTCTAGATAAATGTAAGACGACACAGGATAACAAGTTTGGGCTTGAAACACAAACACCAATAGATCGTAACATTTGCTGAAGTTACAGTCCTATGGGGGAACTCAACCTGGCACGCTCGTGGAATGAAATTTCTGCCCTATTAATTTTAAATCCAGCCTGTTAGAAAAGTAAGTGTGCCAGAAAATATAAAAGGCAAGATATCTGACTTTTCATTGCATCGCTCCTCAAATACTCATTTGCTTCCTTGATAACTGAGTGCATGATGAACGTAAAACGATATGTCAGTGCTATGATATCGTTCACGTCCACTGCGCGCAGATGGAAATTAATGTATGAGGTGCAAGAGAAAAGGAAAACAGACCCATAATGGTTAAGTGAAATTAACTTCCAAAAATATTTGAAACCAAGCATTGTACTGCTAACAGGAAAATAAGAAATAAAAGAGGAGATAGATTAGATACAAACCCATTTATCTACAGGTCTGAAGGAACAATTCCTTCCCTGGATATGCATGCTGCAAGCACAAGTTCCTCCTCCAACTTATAGTTAGTTTACATAAAACAAAAGCTTTAACAAGGGTGGTGAAAGAGAGATCTGTGCAAGAACAGCCAATATCACCAAGTTATAATTTCTGACTTGTTGGCTTATCTTACGGAATCTCTTTTCGCTCACTTTCTCAATTTGATCTCAAACCCAATTGCACAATTTTTACCATGGAAAGTTCTATCCATCAGCACAAAATTTATGTTCCCACAAAAATGTTTGAGTTCAACAACTCAGCATTTCCTGAGGAAAAACTGTTTTACCGAAAAACCTTGATCAGCTCGGTCGTTTTACGGGCATAAAACTGGGGTTCCTCGAAGCACGTAGGTGCTTTGCGCTTGAAGCACACATTTCAGTCTAAGACATTTCTGTGGGCTTTGCTGAGCCAGTGTCAAGTTGAGAGGAGACAAGGTTGCTTAACATGTCACAAAAATAACCTTCACCTGTAAAGCCACCATGAGTGTTATGAATAACTTCATATTAAGTCACGCTGACTGTGTGACTTGATGTCTGTGGACACATAAGAAAATGCAGTATGCTATGGAAGGATTTTTTATGTATTTCATGACTATATTCTATCATTATTCTTGCTTGGACATAAACTGTATGGCAAAATGGTTAAGCAAGCTATAAAGATTGTACCTTTTACACTTCAACACATTAACGCCTTCTACATGCCATAAGTAATCCCAAGATTAAAGTTCGTTTTAATGAGAAATTTTCCCATCATCTCCTTTAATCAGTTTTTTAACCTCCACCATCAATACCCTGTAGATCACAATTCTCTTCATGATACACTTAAAAGTTACAGTACATTTGATTGCAGCTGACGTCTTATATTGCCGGAACCTTATTTAGAATATATTATAAACTTTAAGAAAAAAAACAATCTGAAAGAACGCTTTGGTCTAATTTAAATGTGCAATGTAAGCACCAGGGGAGAAATCATGGCATTCAACTGCTGTAATGTGCTCTAGGTAAAATACAGCTGTCCAACTCATTTCCGCAACAGCAGGTAAAAGCAGTATTTGACTGTATTTTTAATTTATCACAAATAAAACTAAGGAAGAAACCACCCACTTAAACCTAATGTGAAATATGAGAAAAATAGCTTCTGTTTACACAGCATGCACTGAATTTAAGCATATGATGGCACCCTGAGGATAGCTGTAATTTGCCCTTTCTACTAGGTCTTCTAATATGTTGCTAAGGTGAAACACGTATTTATCATCAGAGATACAGAAAATGAGGAAAAGCCTACCATCATCTGCATCAGTGACGCTGAAGTTGAGGATAGCGGATCCTGGAGACAGGTTCTCCATCAAAGATGTGCTGTAGGAGGTGGTGCTGAACACTGGTGGGTTATCATTGATGTCCAGTATATTGAAGTACACTCTGATGGCAGTAAATTGGCCTCCCCCATCTTCTGCCCGGACGGTGAGAATGTAATACTGCTGTGCTTCGTAGTCCAGCGCGCGAGTCAGGTTGAAGACTCCGGTAACGGGGTTGAGGAAGAAGATACCCTCTTCGTCATCTTCACTTATGGTGTACGTGATTTCCCCGTTGATACCAGAGTCGTCATCAGTGGCTAGAATGGCTGCCACCAAGGAACCTGCACAGCACGACAGGACAGCAAAATCAGTCACTCACAAAAGGCGTGGTTGGAGCCAGCGCATCATCAAGCAGCTCTGTAGAATAAGAGGTATCCTCCGGTAGAAATTCAAGCCTCAATATTCTATGACTAACTACCATGAAAGGTCTTTCAAAGCTGAAAGGAACAGTATCCAGTATGATGTTTATTTTAAAGGGCTACTCCAAAACCCCAAGAAATGGCCAGGAATATTTGTTTTTATCTTTAAATGGGAACATGTCCAGATTAGACATCAGCTGGGGCAAAAATACCTTTTCTCCTGCTAGGTGTTTTCTTTCTACGACTCAAAGGACCCTCTCCTCCCTGCAGACAAATACGAGTTCTGAAACCTTCTAGAGATTTCTTTCCAAATGCAGATACCGAAATGTCAGTACATACCAAATATCCCAGCTCTGCGTTTTGAAAAAGTGCCTTTGCAGGGTAACTGCGGTTAGAAAACTAGAAACCTTATAGGGCTCCATTCTTTACTGTTTTCTGAAATTCAACTCCTTGTGAATTTGTGCCATTGTTTTCATTTCTGCATAGCTGCGTTCGCATGACTGTCCTATCTTACTAAATTTTGGGAATTAAGTGTCACTTTTTAGTGTTTCGAACACTAACTATAATTAAGATCAGCTCATTTCCAAGAAAATAAATAATTTAATTTCTTATCCACAGAACCAGATGAACTACATGTGTTGCAGCAGAGTTAACTATTTTTGAGCAACGTGACAATGAAAACTGCTTATCATTAGAATGAAGAATAGTGCTACAACTTCCTTTAATCCAGTTGAATATGCTGGTATCTTTTACATACACACTACAAGCATAAAATCAGCCTGTCTCTTCCGTCAGCATCCACCACTGCTGAGTTGGGCGTAAGTGTACACCCCATAAACGATTAAAGAGAGGAGCCTCATCTCAACATGGAGGGAATTACGCTCGCCATTTCCAGGGTTATTCTTGTTAAAACAGACCGAGCCTCAGGACTCTGAGTGACAAGAGAGAAGAGCATAGCTGGGGATCCTGGTCGAGTGGGAGGTGTCCCTGCCCATGGCAGGGGGGTTGGAACTAGATGGTCTTTAAGGTCCCTTCCAACCTCAACCAGTCCATGATTCTATGATCAGCGACCAAACCGCCCCATGCTACACAGACATCTCAATCACTTCCAGATCAGATTCCTGAGGCGCAGCTCATTGCACTGTAATCCTTTAACGCAAAACATCACTGAATTTTGGGACTGTGACTGTGGGACAGAGTGCGCAAGTTGGAGGCATGGGGGTAATCTTGGTTGTCCCAAGCTGAGCCATCCACGCTTGTAAGTCAAAGCCCTAATAAAAGCTTGAATGCTATCACCATGTCATTTGCATCTCCTTTGTTTATTCATGTTTTGGAACCAGCTTCTAAGATGCTTCAGTTACTAATACCATCAGATACTGCTTTCATACTAGCAGTCTGTAGAAAACACTGGAAACTTTTTATTGCAAGTAATATTCATTTCTCATCTGGAGACATATAATATAGCACAGTTTTTGACAACTCTTTTTGGGTCTAAATATTTTCGAGCTTACAACCTAATTTTTAACTACCAAAACACTCTTGCATATGAAACAAGCTTTAAAAGAAGAAAACAACAACTTAAGAGGTTGGCTATCGTATTTAGGAACCAGAATTAATTATCTAAAGGTTAGATTTTCTACAAAAACTTTGTCAAAAACAGGAGTCAAAGATAAGATCAAGGAAATATGATATTAGGGTTATTAACTGAGAGTATGTAGGCAATATTATTAAGGAATCGGTGTATTACTGGCTGCTCAACCGTCACCCATTTTGTGACCCTACACTTGATGAATTAAGTACTGTAAGTCATATTGACTGAAGACGGATCACTAAATCCATAGTAGCATCACCATTCATGAGAGGTTATACTGTTTGTATCCTGTAAGTTGTTCCTCCTGCTGCTTTTCTGTTTGCTATTTTTCAAGTAGTCGCACTCAGAGGCTTCCATTGGGATACAGGCATAATTTCTATTCTGCATCTGGGATTTATCTGAGTGGCAACCATTTCTCTATTTCCCATTGAAAATAAATTTGACCTCACTAGTGATAAGGATATCCTAGCAAGCAGACCTTCAGCATGATGTGATTCCCTCCATTTTTCCACCCCATCCCATAGGTGCCTTTAGCATCTTCTGTCTCCTGGCCATGGTCTGCTACCCCATCCCCCTCAAGTCCCTGTGCATTGACAAAAAGAAAAAAACTCAGGCAATTTTAGGGCCATCTCCTATTTACCTGGAGTGGCATCTTCCGGGATGTCGAAGGAATACACTGGCTTGGAGAATTTGGGGATATGGTCATTAACATCGCTAACAGTGATGTTTATTCTCATGTCTGAGGACTGCAGGCCATCATCAGCACGAACCAGCAAGGAGTACTTGGAGCGGCGCTCCCGGTCCAGGCGCTTGGTGGCTATCAGGTCTCCTGACTCGGGGTCAATGTGGAAGCTATCATCCGCACCGCTGATAATAGTGTATGTGACGAGGGCATTGGCTCCCTAAGTAGAAACAGAAGTGGTCAAATCAAGTTATTTGCCAGGAAAACCACATCATAATTTTCAGTAAGACAAGAATTGTTCCAGTAACTGCACTTGGCGAATATTTTTCAGAACAGTTTCCTTTAATAAACAGCCCTCCTGCCCAGTCCCTGCTTCAGTCCCCCAGTAAAGATGCACACGCACACAGTTTTTATTTAGGAGATGTGAAATGACAAGATTATCCAGAGACTTTTTGCTCCACTGTTCATAAAAGGATCGCATCCAGTCAATACCATAAAGCTCTGCGACCTGTTTTAATTTCAAGCCAGCATCACCGAGCAGTGTAACACCTTCCCTCTTAACAGGGATCTGTGTTTATTCTTCTCGGTTTATGTTCAAAGGTTAAATTAAATCCCTGCCAGTGGGATCAGCTCTGCCTTTCTCGCTCTCTGGAGGTGGGACGGAGGGAGGAGGAGTGGGTGGGATGCAAGAAGGCAGGACCGGGGGTGGCCACGCGGCAGCTCCACCAGCCAGCAGACATGGCAAGAGAAACTCACGGGAGCCGTGCTCGCAGCAGCCCCTCAAAGGCCAGTTTCTGCATGAAAATACATGTATCCCTGTAAATAAACAGCCCCAAAGTGACATATCATGTGTCATTAAAATCACAGTTCTGATTCCTCGGGTTGTGCTGGAAGTCAAAAGCATTTGCTTTTGGGTTAAAGTATTGCATTCGTCCTTGAAAAAAAAGGATTCATACGCACTTTGAGCATTTTGGTTAAAAGGAAAGTTAAGGAAAAGTAATGTTATATAGAAAAATGATCACTTCCCCCTTCCAAAGTTGAAATTAAAACTTAGGAAGAAAGTCTGGAAACTTCCCATCCAAAAAATATTGACAGAGTGCATTTTACCTCAGCCCTGCCCTGTCACAAACACTGGGAAAAGTCACCTGCATCCAGTCTGTATCATTGATTATTAACAAGGAAAACGATCCGCCTCACAGGTCTTAGCTCCGAGGAATACTGAGGTTTCCTAGAAAAAGGGATGCTACCTGAGCTCTGCTTCCACCCAGCTCCTGGGGATGGGTTGTGCAGTGGGACGCTGCAGCCAGAGGGTGGTCCAGGGGATATAAGCAGCTGGCTAGAGCACCCGGCACCAGCTTGGGTGAGATTTCCCCCAAAAGCCAGTACTCGGCTATAAATTTTGCTTCTTAGCAGACTGACATTGGTTTGGTTTGGAATGACTGGTCCTGGTTTGAGTGACAGAGGACTAACTTCTCTTTTAACGCATGGGAAAACTGTACTTTTAGAAGATTCTAGTGTCTGAATTTGTGAAAGTATGTACTTTATAGCCAGCTATGGTGTGTGGGTTTCAAGGTCTCGGTGTTTTCGAGCTCGCCAGGTGCAGGGATGAGGAGGAGCGAGACCTGAGCATTTGCCCCAAGCTGGCCAACAGCATTATTTCATACCATGGATGTCACATTCAATATAAATTAAAAAGTTTGCTGAGGAGTTCTCTCTCTCCCTTGATGGCAGCGATCCAGAGAACTTCTTGCCCCAGTGCCAGACCCCTGGGGCCTTCCCGTCCTCCCAAAGCCGTAGCGCTCGCAGTGTCCGACATTTGCTGTCCACTGCTGGGGGTGCACGGCTTCCTACGGACAGAATGGGCTGAGTGTAATCCTTGTGTATTTTATATTGCTATCAGGATCAATACTGGTTCTTTAGCGTTACTAATGTTAATTATCTAGTCTTATTCCATCAAATCTGTTTATATTTCAACCCTCATGTTTCCTTGTTTGTCCCGATTCCCCTTCCCGGGTGTGGAGGGGTCATCGGCTGACAGAATAATTGTCTAAATAACAATAAATTGTTGTGGGTTTCTCAAACCATAACGGTCTTTAAGGGAAAACAGAAAGAGACCGAAGATCCTGGCGTCACATCCTCCTTTTTCCAGGACAGGGCACTGAAGGTTTGGTTGCCTCTGACCTCGGATACATGTACCTACGCACCCCGCATGCTGACTATGCCCGGCGATGAGTTTTGGTGGGCCAGCAGATATTTATCATGCCCTCCCCTGGTGCCAGGCCAGAGCCCGGGTTTCACAGCTGAAACCTGCCGCTGGCAAACGGGTGGCACTTCCGCAGTGACCAGCGGATCAAAGACATCAGGGAGAAAGAAATTCTACAGCTGTTTCAAACACTCTTGCCTAAAAACGCAAATTAACAGAGATAAAC
>VYXH01000334.1:1274215-1342524 GCA_013397275.1 Burhinus bistriatus
GAAGGGAAGTGTCTCAACCCTAAACTGCACATTGCTAAAAAGCCTTGGACTCTGTGAAGGGTTTGAGTTACAAATGTTCTGTTAGGGAGATTGAAATCATCCCTTTTTATAAAACGATTGACTGATTTCTGTCTAAGGTAAAAAAAATCAATTCCCACTGGATGGAGTGCTTCAGAATGGATAATGTATTAGGTGCAGTTTAGGAATGGTCAAAAAGAGGCTGGAGCATAAGATTTATTGCTAAACTCTTAGATATCTGTTTGCCATATCATAGAATAGAATCATAGAATGGTTTAGGTTGGAAGGGACCTTAAAGATCATCTAGTGCCAACCTTTCTGCCATGGGCAGGGACATCTCCCACTAGACCAGGTNGGGGGTGCACGGCTTCCTACGGACAGAATGGGCTGAGTGTAATCCTTGTGTATTTTATATTGCTATCAGGATCAATACTGGTTCTTTAGCGTTACTAATGTTAATTATCTAGTCTTATTCCATCAAATCTGTTTATATTTCAACCCTCATGTTTCCTTGTTTGTCCCGATTCCCCTTCCCGGGTGTGGAGGGGTCATCGGCTGACAGAATAATTGTCTAAATAACAATAAATTGTTGTGGGTTTCTCAAACCATAACGGTCTTTAAGGGAAAACAGAAAGAGACCGAAGATCCTGGCGTCACATCCTCCTTTTTCCAGGACAGGGCACTGAAGGTTTGGTTGCCTCTGACCTCGGATACATGTACCTACGCACCCCGCATGCTGACTATGCCCGGCGATGAGTTTTGGTGGGCCAGCAGATATTTATCATGCCCTCCCCTGGTGCCAGGCCAGAGCCCGGGTTTCACAGCTGAAACCTGCCGCTGGCAAACGGGTGGCACTTCCGCAGTGACCAGCGGATCAAAGACATCAGGGAGAAAGAAATTCTACAGCTGTTTCAAACACTCTTGCCTAAAAACGCAAATTAACAGAGATAAACACCCGCTCGTATTTGTGAGATGAGAGACAGGCGTTAGCTACCTGACCTTAGGAGAGTGCCTCGCGCCAAACTTTTCCTCTGGGGTGTGTGTTGTTTCAAAGAGTCAGACTGAGCTAAACTGATAAATGAAATTTAGAAAGAAAACAAGCTTCTGCAGGCGCCCAGCCCCGAAGAGCCGCATGCAGTGCTTCAGCGAACACAGCACCCGTGTGCTCAGGTGTAGCCGGGGGAGGACACACGCCTTCCTCCAACCGTTCAGCTCAGCAAAAACAGCCGACGAGAATTTAAGATTTCAGAGGCGACCCCAGTCTTCAGCGCTTGTTTGACTAGCCAGCGTCCTCCTAATAGAGCGCGCCTAAAACCGCAGCCACCTGTGATACCGGTTTCATCAAAGCAGTAACTTTCCATGAGTTAGGTGAGAAGCAAAACAAAATAACAGATACGTAAAACCCTTTAAAAAGCTGTATAGAAATTTCCCAGCAACAACTGTCTTTAGAAAGGTGCAAAGTGCTAGAAGCTGTTGTGTTAAAGCCTTTGGTACCACTTAGCACCTTCAGAATGTCTTTTTACATCTTTTCTCAGGTCTCTACAATGTCCTTGTTATAACAGACAATGGTTTGAAATTTGCTGCTTTCATACTACCACCTAAAAATATTTGTAAGAGATGTTCTTGTACACCACTCGGCCATGAGTTTTAAGGATTCTGTTACCCTTTCGAAGCTAAAACTTTGATTCTGAAAGCACCTGTGCACGTAGCAAAGGCAGCATGTCATTTTACTGAGCTGCATATATGCATTGCATGTGCAAAGAAAGAAGCCCGAAGAGCATAATGTTGCAGAAATATTGTATGAAAAACCAGGAGTGTTCACTGTGCCCTTAACTTCAAAGATGGGGGGNCTCAACCTGGCCTTGAACACTTCCAGGGATGGGGCATCCACAACTTCTCCGGGCAGCCCATTCCAGTGCCTCACCACCCTCACAGTAAAGAATTTCTTCCTGCTATCTAATCTAAATCTCTCCTCTTCCAGCCTGAAAACATTACCCCTCGTCCTATCACTACCTTTCCTTGTAAAAAGTCCCTCTCCAGCTTTCTTGTAGGCCGCCTTCAGAGAGTGGTGGTTCAGTATTTACTTCTTCCTAATCTGAAGACAAACAGCTAGAATTTTTGTTACAGATATACACCTTTCTCAAAGTCTGGTTTTTGTCTGTATGTCAGGCTGCTACCAGAAAATAAAGGAAAGAACAAAAAATTCATAATCACATGCGTACCATTCCTGAGGGTGTTCCAGTGGTTCCCCTTGTAGTAGTAAGATTAAGTACATCAATTAACAATCACAGGACAACTAACCAAGCTAACACAAAAAAGACCAGAAAGAAAACTCTCTCGAGGGGGTTGGATTACCTTATTATTTGAATGCAAGAATTGCCTGTTGTTGTAAAGTGTAACCCTATATTTTAATGACCACACAAACGTCTTCGCATGCTCATGTTGACTTTTTAGGCCTTTTCCCAGTGGAAAGAATCAGTTCAAGTGTACGAAACAATATGATTAGCATTCTCATAACTTACTTTCCAAATGAAATGAATACATCAAATTACACGGGATATATTTGCCTGACGCATACAACAAGATTGCGATATCCCTCACTAAGCTGACTGGCCAACTGTTTAACACCAGTTGCTCCTCCTTAGTTGCAGCGTCCTCACAGTAATGAATCTAAGCAGGCAAAACAATTTTTCAAACTTGTTCATGTATAGAGCACGTATTTTAGCATTATTTCTTTCCCCCTCTTTTTAGTGAAATAAAACCATCTTTAGGAAAGGATAATACTGATATTAAGTAGTTCTAGCCAAAGGGCGAGCAGGCATTATCAAAAGTTTTCTTGTTCTCCAAGGCTCGTCTCACACTAATTTTATTGCACACCTTGAAATTGGGCTCAACTACAACATCTCTGCATCAAAGTCAGTTTAGATCTCAAGCTGTGGTCTTCAGCTGAACGTCAATAAAGCTTTATCGCCAGCTGGGCGGTCCAGCACCTTCGTCAAGTCAGTGGGTATGGTGTACGATGAGACTGAGAACAACGAGACCATCTAAAACCAAGATGTGGGGCATTTTTTGCCATTAGCGGAACTGCTCATTAAGAGGTGTAGGAAAACATTAACTCATTATACACAAGCCAGTGAGCAGCCTTCAAGTAACAGAGTATTTGTCTCACTTGCCGGTTTTGCCTCTGTGTGATTCCATGATACCGAACAGAGTTTTGCGAATGGGCCAAACACAGTTTAAAGCATGACCGCAATGACTCCCAAGGCCAAGCTCTCATGAACGGAACAGGTAAAAATACGTATTTCCAGAACAGCATTTTAGTACAGATATTGAAATACGAAACCATGCTCCTACCTCATCTGCATCCATGGCTGTCAGCTGCAGTATTTTGGATCCATCTCCTATATTCTCTTCTACGGTCAGATCAAGCATATCGGTGGGGAATACTGGTGGGTTGTCGTTGATATCCTGAAGCGTTATTTCCACCTGTAAAAAGGAGGAATTGGAAAAAGTTGTGTGAGCACTGTGAGTTAGACGCTGATTGGACCTAAATGTTACAAATCACATAATTTTGAAAGAAATCAGGCAAATTGTTCCTAATCACATGAATTAGAACATTCCCCAATCACACCAACAACAGAAAAGGCCCCTCCGGATATTAAAATTCTACATTGTTATAAAATACTCATAGGAAAGCCTCTAACATAAATAAAGTTAATTTGACTTGTTGATAGCAACTGATTTTAAATGGTCCTAGTCTAGTTTATATTGGAAAAGATCCACTGATAGACTGTCATTGTAATCCTCGAAGTCGGCCCCTGGAGGATAACTGCCAAGTCCTGGGGCAGGAGATCATTCAACCATTAAATGCTGCCTGACATAAAGATGAGGTGGTGTAAAATTCTCTCCGAAATGTTTATATATTGGCAGCTCTCCGTTCTGATGGAGGAAAAAACACCCTTGCACTTTATATTTTTTTAAAAAAAAATCATCTGTTTTTCTATCTCTCAAAGCTCTCCTCTAACTGCAAACATAAACGTTACTTTAGAAGCACCCACTGGCATCGGTATTTGTTCGGTATTTGTGCCCGCAGTAAGTTACTGTTACTGCCAGCCTGCCAGAACTTTTCAACAGCATTAAAGAGAACTGAAGTGCCTTTAAAAACAGAGGAACTATTACATTAATATTATAGATACATCTGCTGGAAGTGCAGACAAAACACTGGTCCTATAGGCCTTACATCGCCTTTTACAGAAGGCTGTTATTTATTTATACCATACTTAATTCCTTTGACCATCCACAAATGGTACACAAAACACTTTCATGGCCTGAGACAGATTAACCCAGGAGGTTTTTATCATCAGATTTAAATCCCCGACAACAGAAGCACAAGGAGCGCTGACCGGAGCATCGCAAGGATTCGACAACTAACCAACCAGAGGCAAACTTTCAGAGACTAAAACAGCCCGGGTTGGTTTTCACAGTGACCGCTGCGTCTGGGCGACACTTAATTAACAGAAAAGGGGGAGACGCAGCCGAAATGTCAGGCGAAGGGTTTTCCCAGCCATCCTTGCCAAGAGGGTCCTGCCCCCTCAACTGGCACAGCAAACTACACATGCTCTCCTGCTCCAGGTATAGCATTTCCCCAGATACCGTTTCAAGGTAAAGCAGCCGCGCAGCTCTGCAATTTATTTATTCGTACCCTATATGTCATGCACAGCTAATGTTTCAGCTGCAGGTGACGTTTCACCACCAGAACCCATTTTCATGATGAGAGATTACCCTTTGTAAAAATCCTATGAAAAATATATGACAGCTTCTGGGGTTTTGGGTAAGGAGCTGTGCATTGCCTACAGCTTGCATAATGTAAAATAGTCAGAATCCAAGAATACAGATGGCTAAGGGTTGTGGGACAAAATAAATTAATTATAAGTCAGATCCTGGAGAACTGGAAAAAAAAAAAAAGGAGAATAGCAGAGGAAGTAATTTTATCCTGAAAAATCAGCTCACAAGTAAAGAAAGACACGGTATTTTATACTGAAGACATGCTTTATGTGGTGGAAAAATAAGAAATTCTCAAATAAGGAAGAGAAATTTTTAGAAAGAGACCACAATATTTTTAAAGAGCATTTACACCATGATTTACTATTTATCCACAGGGCTTAGATAATGCATACTGCATAATAATTCACTGTTGGCTAAGTATAATTAGCATCCCTGTGTAAAGCTATCTTTTTACTTCTGCTATAACTTACTACTTCAGCTTACACGCAGTACTGCAAACCTAAGGAATAAGATCCTGGGATGTGCCCGTTTGCAGAAATTTCACTCAAGTAATACATCACTGAGAAAGACTTGAGAAAAATCTTCACATTTTCCCCAAAAAAAGAGAGTTCATTAAGTTTTTTACGCCAAAGGCCTCGTTTAAGAAAGTATCCATCCTGAACTAGTTCAGGTGTAAACTCAACGTCCAGTCTTCTACTCAAAAGTTCAGAAATTAATTTCACTTTGAAATTATTTCAGAAGTTCCAGCCCCAAGCAGAAGCTCGCAGGACAACCACAACCACAAAGCCTTTCATTGCCAGGGGGCACTGGAAGACTTCGGCATGTCTAATCACAACTTTACTGGGGAGGAAAAAGAAAAAAAAAAAATCCACAAAGCTTTAATCAAACATCTAAACTAAATCTCTCCCCAACCAGCTGCCGCTGCCTCTACCTTTCTAATCCCACGTTACATTTGCATAAAGATATCAATGTGTGTGGCTTGGATTCTGGAAATACATAGTTTCGTTAATATCATACGCTACCAATTAATAATTACGTGCAATTCTGCCTCAGACTTACCGAAGGCAAGATAAGGTGGTCATGGCAGCGTTACCGGCCATCTGTACCATGGGCATCATGTTCAGAAGGGTCTACAGAAGGTGTGCTGGGCTCCCAGCTTGCACCGACAGCAAAACACCCACCAGCAACAACAGCGAGTGCAAGAATAAACACCTAGGAAATATCACACCAGGAACGCACTCCATAAAGCATACAGTATCTATTCAAGCATTTAGGGCATGAACCTGAACACAAGAAGTCACTGGGAAACTCACTGTTGTTTCAAAATGTTGTCTTTACTTTGAAGAAAGTCGAAAATATCCCCTTTGAATTAACTGCTGGCATTTATGAGGAGCCCATGTGAAAGAGACTCTTTACAAAGAGTGATGCTGCAGTGTAAAGTCTTTCATAGCTTCACACTTTGTACACGGTTCTGAAAACAATTTATTCTGGGGGGCAAGGAAAAACTCAAGTATGATGGAAACCAAGAAAAAAAAAAAGATTATTTTTTTGGTTAACCAAAATGGATATGAGTTTGCATTTGAATAACCTTTCTTATCGAAAATAATTTGTTGAATTAAGAAACAGTTGCTAAAAGATGAAGTTTCATTTCTTAGAGCAAAAGAACCAATCCACTTCAAAAATACTAGTACGCCAGACAATTATTACTGAACGGGCTAGACAAATTCCATGCTCAACATAAAAAGCTCAACATAAGAGTTTCATTCTGGAACAAGAAATTATTTTAGTGACCAAACTTACTGGGTTTATGACCTACAAAGGTATATAAAATAAAACATTGCACTGGAAGGCAACATGCCAAATTCTATCCGAACGTAACACCTTCTATAAACCAATGGGCTCATTTGGCCAGAACCGATCCCTCTGGTTTATTACACATATTAACATTTATTTTTCTTTTATTTCAAGGTGAGGGGGGTTTATAGACGGAATGCTTTTCTAAAGTTCTTCCACCTATCGAATGAAAATAAGGGGAAAAAAAAGATGCCACAGGAAACTTGAATGAGCTTGTGTGGCTGCAGCAAATTTCACCGGGAGTCCCAAAACGCCTGCAGTCATTCTTGCTTGCAGCCCCCCTATCCACGTTACACGCTTGATCAGAGATCTACCGATAGAACACGACCTAAGAAGCAAGGAACTCCCAGATGTCTCACGCGTTCGATACTTCTTCAAACGCTACAGCTATTTGATTAACGATCAAACACAGTGGAAAGGCAACAGCTTTTCTTTCAATTTCCACGTTGTTGAGTCATTCTTCTTCCCTTTGCTTGCTGCCGTGATGTTCGCTGCCTCTCTCAAGAGATACCATCTAATCTACAGGCAGCGCTGGCACACATTGCCCGGAGACTTTTGTTTATGCTTAAGCCATTATACGATCCTCCGTATTAAAAAAAATTAAGGAGCTCATTCTTTGCTGGAGACCATAGCAGTGCATTATCAATTTTAACAGAATAACGGTAAAAGGATTCTACTCCCCATCCCTTGGTAAATATCCTAAATAATATCATTCATGAGGATAAAAGAGAAAAATTCAACTATTAATTTATCACATCCGTGTAACTAACTCAAGAACCTGGCCAACACTAGTCATTTTTCTCCGGCCTCCATCGCTTCAGCCTTTTTGTTCATCCAGCAAACAATCCTTCGCTAATCCTGAAAAACACACATGTATGTACAGATTCCTTTTTTATTGATGTGAGTAATCGTATTGGCTACTCACATCAGTGAAGTTATAGTTATACTAAGTGTTTGCAGGACCAGTGTGTGCGTGCTTCCTCCGAAATGTGAAGGCAAAGGAATAAAAAGATTAACTATCAGAGTACAAGCGAGCAAAATGCATTTCCAGAAAGAACAGAAGGAAAATCCTGGGTTTTTTAAATAAATAAATAAATAAATATCCTGATATTCCTAGAAAATCTCTAAAATAATGTTTCTAATAATGATAAAAAGCCATAGGCTATCCTGAACCAGTTTCCAACCTTGCTCTAACTAAAATACTGGGAAACAGTAAGCGTGGGGGCGAAAAATAAACACTTATGTTTTAGAATTGCTTGAATAACCAATAATAGCAGAGCTCAGGAAGGTGGAAAACTTGAAGTACAGACCATGCATATTTACAGTTTCCACAACAGGATGGAAAGCCCATTTATAAAGAAAATGTCTTGGGACAAGGCAATAGCTTTTGCTTAGACAGAGGCTGAATGAGGCATCTGAATATCCCATTTTCCAGGAGGCAAACAATCCCAGTGCATGCTAGTACAATAAAAATTGCATTAGTCTATTGTGCTGCAGGCCAGCAAACCTGTTAAACAGAAATACAAAGTTGTTAAGAATCCCACTATTAACAGTGGGAAGATTGCAGCTGGGGAGAAAATGTGGAAAAAACCCCAACCTCTAAAAAGGCACCATTTGGGTAAAAAAAACCACAAAGAGAAGTCTGAATGTCCAGGGGCAGCAGCAGCCATTTGATCCTTGAGTTTTGGGGTAACACCTTTGAAAAAAATCAGTGTAGTGACTAGAATCCAAGCTCCTCCTCTGACATTTCAGTCAAAGTCTCCAATTTTAGGTGCCGATGACAGGCGTTTAGGCAATAAACGGATGCGTTGCCCATACGCTTAGGCCTTAGGATCTCTCCACAGAAGGAGACTAGGGCGCAAGACTTAATTTCGATGTCTGAGCTCAAGAGTACCCTGATGAAAGAGAGGATGTGAAAGCTGTCCTGGGCTACGCAACTGCCCACTCCAGTCACCCCAGTGCAGACCACGGAGATCAAATACGGACCCAGAAACAGACAATAGTTCAAGCCCATCTAGAATAGGGTTCACAGCAATATTTCCTTTTGCCTCACAAAATCAGGAATTACTACTGATTACCAGCCTTAAAATTATTTGGAATTTTAGGGCTCAATGCATTTTGTCAACATGTTTCATTTTCTCCATTAAATAAACATGCACAGAAACACGATTAATAAGATTTATGTATAATGCTGTAATTTCCCAAGTCATTTTAATCTGTGGGCTCTAATCCCAGTATTTTAACGCCACGTAAATTTCCTGGAGTTGAAATTATATTGTAAAGTACAGTTTAGTAAGGTGTTCTGATGTTTTGCAACCATTGATGCTTTTATCAACCATCAATATTTTCTAAAAAATTCTGAGAGATCAGAGTGCCTTCGAAAACTCAGTGATTTAACCGAAACTATCAGAAAAAATCATAGGATCATAGAATAGTTTGGAGTGGAAGGGACCTTTAAAGGTCCTCTAAGTCCAACCCCCCTGCCATGAGCAGGGACATCTTCAACTAGATCAGGTTGCTCAGAGCCCCATCCAACCTGACCTGGAATGTTTCCAGGGATGGGGCATCTACCACCTCTCTGGGCAACCTGGGCCAGTGTCTAACCCACCCTCAGCCTAAAAAATTTCTTCCTTAGATCTAGTTTGAATCAGATGTAAATCTGCTTTCATCGTTACCTATAACTAAAAAGATGCCACCTTCTTGCATTGTCTCTAACAAATACTCATCTTAGTGCTGCAAGCCATAATTTGTTTCTTCTTTCTCTCCCTTTTTTTTTTTTTTTTTTTTTTTTTTTTTTTTTTTTTTTTTTTTTTTTTTTTTTTTTTTGTNTCCCCGCGGCATCCAGGGGGAATTGGTTTGGGTTTTTGTTGTTGTCGGTTTTTTTTGGGGTTTTTTTTGGGGTGTTTTTTTTTTTTTTTTTTTTGTTTTTTTTTTGTTAAGGTGACCAGTGGGAGTTGCACTGCCTGGAGTCTTGATTAAATGTTTCACTGCGTCCAGAACACTTCATCATGCAGCATAGCCAAAATCTATTATGGCTTGCAAGTGACTCATGCTTCAGCTATGAGAAGACCATAATAAAGAACATTTTACATAAAAATGCCAAAAAGGTTGGTAATTTAATCTGGATTCTAAGTAGGTATGCAAGGTCTCCGTGTCCAGCCTGTGGAGACAATAAGGCATTGTCTGGAAATGCGTTACCTACTGTGGTTACATCGAACTTTTCGGCAAAGTCCAGATGATACCGCCACTGAAAAGAAATGGCTCGTTTCTTGCGAGAGAGCTGCAAATACCCCTTGTAGCAGACACGCAGTATGATTTATCCACTCCTGCTAGGGGTTCATCAGTACCTGGGCAGAATATTCATTAAAACCAGCGACGTGGGAAACGGCATTATAAGCCCGTGAGTAAACACATGTGGCTCATAAATTGTGTCCCTCTGAATAAACATCAGAGCGGCATACAGAAATTAACTTCAGAAACTGTTATTTGCAGTACTTGCACCTTGCATGCATACCAGACATCACAGGAGGGGACACAAGCGGTACAAGCGTTCGAAAAGCCAGAACAGCAAAGAAATGTTTTTCTAAAGGCAAAGCAAGCCACGTTGCCATTCCCACTCTTCCCGAAATCAGTATTTTTAAGTAATTGTTTAAGTGCTACATCATTTACTGCTCTCTAAAAAGAGGCACGGTCTCACATGCAACAGAGGGAGCTAAGACTGGGTTAAGGAATGCACTACTCAAACTTTGGCTAATTTAAGAGAGCAACAGCACGCCGATTTTAAAACACACATCAAAACACACACAATCATATACATGGAAACCTGAAATAATCCAACTTCACAATAAATGAGAGCTAAACATCAAAGTGGTACAAGGAATAAAAATGATAAGAAACGCCACAAGCAGTCATGGGGTTTTCCCCCCTTCACCATCAAACCCCTAATGAAATACAGGTTATTTTGTCAGTACTGGTAAATGAGTAACATGTGTACCTCAGTCAATACTCATCCAGTTTAAAAAAAGAGATTCACTGCTCAAATAAGTTATTTTGAACTCCATTTCAATAGGACCAACTAACATCCTAGGACCTCTCCCAGGTCTGCCCAGAAATGGCAACCCAGTGGGACCAACGCATAGCTGGGCTGGCATTAAGGACCATAAGCTTCTCTAAAGGCATATGGCACCCACGTGCACGTGTGTAGGTGTATACGTATATAACGTACGTATATGCCACGCCAGCCTACCTGCTCAGAGCTGGCACAGGGAGAAGGACACGTCTCCTCTCCCACCAAACCGGTCCCAACGGCACAGCCCAGGTGGCTGGGGCAGGCGAGCACCTCCCCCGGAGAAGCTGACATCAACGGCAAGTCCTCCCACAACTGGAGAGCATCAGTTTTCCAGTCTGCGCTGGAACAACATCTCAGAGAGGTTTGCAGCACAGGTTATAGCCCAGGCGGTATCGCGTTCAGTTAGTCCAGGAGACCTTGAGTGCGTACATGGCCCAACTCGTAATCTCAACGGGAAAACTCGCTGACCGGGGGAGCACCACGGGGGTATGCACCTCAGCGACCGCTACGTGTGCCAGAAAGACCAGTTTACTATGTTAAGAGGTGCAATTGCTTCTTGCAGTGAGGGCACGGTGCGCGGCGAGGAGGTCAGGGAGAGCAGAGCGGCTCCATCCGTTCCTCGAGCGCTGAGTCAGCAGCACTGCTTGGCCACTGCAGGGACCGGAAAAGCTCCTCCATCCATCCTTTCACTGCCTACCCAGGGATGATGGGACAACGCGCGCACACGTGGTCTTATGTCATTTCCCCAGACAAAAAGGGGTCACTTTCTCATTAATTCTTCTGTATCTAGCAGTACCTCTAGGTACAAAACCTATTCCAAATACCTGCCAAACCAATACAAACACTTGGCAAACACTTGCTAGTGAGGTTTTTCTTTTTGTGTGGGGTTGCTTTTTTTGGGGTTTTTTTTTTTGGTTTTGTTTTTTTTTTTTGGTCTTAAATACTCAAAACATTATACATTTGGGAACCATTTAGTTTATAACTTTGCATTTAATTAAATGAGGTCTACTGCCATGTAATAAGAAATGGATTGAATTGGTAAGAACATTTCTGTCCATGCCAGGAGAAAAAAAAAAGAAGGATAAAGACAAAAAAAGTAAGCATTAGCAGTTCAAGGATGGGAATGTCACACCTCTAAATTAAATAAATCATCTAATTAAACTTACAGGTGTGACATTTAAGACACATTCAGTTACCAGGACAATAGGATAAATCCACTCCATCACTGAAGGCTGCCCAAACAGCAGAAGAAAAGCTCTTTACCCAGAGCCGTGGTAGAAAAAGCATTGCTATAGTCACTTAAGAAAGCACAGGGTTTTTTCTGTGAGTGGAAGGGAATCAAAGACTGAATGCCGACTGATGTTTCGCAGTGTTAAGAGGGTTTCATAGTGGCACCTTTCTGAGAAGAAACCTTATATGAGTCTAAGTAGATTTTGGCAAATAAGACACACAAGGCTAATGTGTTACTTTCTAGTTTCACATTTAGAAGAACAGGGCCATTTTCTAGAAATGCCTAAAAGCTTTTCCTCCACAGCATCGACAGGCTGCTCACAGGGAACTGCAGGGCTAGAAACTCCAACTATTTTCGTATCCGCCTACAAATTTCAGGGAAATGTCCTCCTCACCTTATTCCTCATTTGCAGACGGCAGTCTTCTGCAGCAGCTTTGCATCTGCTCCTGCTGCGCCAGGGGAAGTTCTCTCCCCATGACCATGGGCCACCTGCAGCCAGAAAGGCTTTTTTACATGGCCACGGATGGACCTTCTTACCGTGGCTGCCCTCAGCAGACCCAGCGGACCATCAAGGCTATGGTGGTGGGGTCTCCTCTGCCAGCAGGGCAAGTTCTAGGTGCTCAGAGGATCTCAAAGAGGTTTGTTAAGATGAGTTTCCTTAGTGCCAGCAAATCCGCACCACCTGGCCACGTGCTGCAGATTTGTACTCCTCTGCCCTTCCTCTCTTCTGCACGGCTGCAAAAGCCACTAAAGGTCTGCTCAAACAAACATAGGTCGCACTGGACTTAAAAAATATTGTACATACTCTGGAATGTTTTGGGGGCAAACACTAGTCCTGGGAAGGCTAAAACAGATTCAACTTAGATTCATCCAGCTTCATCCTTGCGCGCTGAAGAATATGACCTTGCGCACTGAAGAAAAATAAAGCGGAAGAAAACAGGCATTCACAGAAATAGCTGGAATAGCTGGAACAGTGTGCTTATGTGGGATTCTTACAGTCATCTTACTTCATAAAGAATATGAAGTGTTTTATTTGAGCATAAATTCAGAGATTTGACCTTCATTGGTTCCTAAAGATCTGCTACATCTTTCCTTATATGGAGAACCTACACCAACCTATGAAGTGACACTCTCTGGCCACTACAGTCAATAACGAGAACTTTTAATAGTCCAAATCCTATATCGATATCCAAGTGCTGTATTACAGCTCTCTCCCCCAACACCAGTGACTGCACCGCAGCCAATCTCTCATTGACTTCAACGTCTTCAAAGATGACACCCTAAGGGAAGAGCAAAGAGAGACTGTAGACGTATGCATATACAACACATGAGCAGAGTGAACTTATTTAACACTTTATGTGGTTAATTCCTTCCTCAAATGGTTGACATCTTTTTTTTTTTTCTAGCTTTACTGTAGTACACTTCTAGGCTGCCTGGGAGGAGAGGACGCAGGTTAACGCCCGATGGCACGTGCTGTCCTGCAGCCCTCCTATGGGACACTCCACAACTGACCTGGGGACACTTCACAGCCACCTGCTCCCAAAGGACATTAGAAGAATGTGGTTTTATTGTGGGTAGTCCTAAGCAAGCCCTGATTACCGAGTCAGAAATATCACCAGCAGTTGACAATTACAGGACAAACACAGCTGTTAGGAAGGCCAGTTGGACTACTCCAGACAAAGAATCACCAAACCAAAGCCTCCCTTCAATCAAGTCAAAACTAACTTTGAGTTTTGATAATCTTAGTAAACTTTAAAGAGAAAAAAAATAAAGAAGAAAAAATATACTGGCATTTCTGCATATCTTAATTTCAGTGTGGAAGGAAGCAGAAATACCACAACAGAACGGTTCTCATGGTATTTCCAGCACAAGTGGAAACCAAAGAGACTTTTCTTGCTCAGGTCCCTGTCTGATGTCCTGACTAAAGCGACTCAGCTATCCCTTGCATTATAGCACTTGGGTTTTTCAATTATTATCCTGAGGATGCCAAATCTTTGATCCTTTGAAAGTTCACCACCACTGGTCATTACAACAAGCCTCTGGATTTTTAAAAACGTATGGAAGGAATTATAGCAGTGCTGAGAGTCACCAGTTCCCTGCTGAGGAACATACTGTCGTGGGAAAAAAATAAAAATCAGAATGCATGTTCAACTGCAAATATACAAGATTCAGAAATTCTTCACAGAGTTTAAGCACCCTTAAATACACGACTAAAAGACATAATTCCTTCTTTGGAAGATTGAACCTAAGCTCAATTTCTTTGTGTTTGTCCTTTGTTTTGCTTCTCCATTCCTCATAGGTGATAATATACATCATGTCTTCAATAGGGTGTTTATGCTGTAGCATCCGATTTTTAAGAAACGTACAGTTTTTCTAAGTGATCTTATAGGTTAAACTGCAACAGCATCAGTCTTGCTGGTTTTAACCGCATGAAGAATTTCTACGTACTGGATGTACAAACTGGCCCACTATCCATGTGGAACAGATTAGAGGACGATCATTCATTGTATGTTCACAATTGCAGCATTTCAATAGTTTTACAAACAATCAAGAAAAAAAGCATTTTGAGGACAAAAATGGAATGGTTTTACAGTGAAATGATTATATTAAATTAAAGGGTAGGAGAACAGAAACAGACAGTAGGCAAAAATTAATATATTAAACCAAAGAAAGTCATAAACTGACTCTTAGTAAGAAAAGTACAGCAACAAACCTGGGCATTACGGAGGGGTCTATAAAATAATTCTGCATTTTTCCCCCCTTTTTGTACTGTTTCCCCCGCACACACCTTAAATTCCTAAATCTCAGCCTGGTTTGATCCTTCCACAGATTATGACACAGCTTACTTTTTTCCTCAGCATAACGTAGAAGAATGCCAGAGCAAAACTTTTATGTAAAAAATTATTTTCTAGGTACGAATGTAGGAATCCTTAAAGCTTTCCGAGAAAGACATCAAGCAGTGGAAAGGACGAAAACAAGGCAGCCAAAGAGTTCTGAATAATTAAAACAATTGCAACAACTCAGAAGCCTCCGCTAGCTCATACTGTTAATGGTGACAACAACATAATTACCAGTATAATTTCATAACGAACAGTTGGTGATAGGGCAACTAGGAAACCATTCTGCCTCAAAGACAACATAGTGTGCTTTACAGGGATTTGTTTCTCTTACGACAAGTAATTGCATAGGAAGTAGGGATGAGGATGCTCTGTTTAAAAATATTCTGTAACTGAAAATATAAATACCTATCTAGGAACATACTGTGTGAAAAGCACTATTAGCATTTGTGAGAAATTAGTAACATCAATTTTTGCATTTATCAATAGCTGCCTACTGCAAACTTCCAGTGGACTTTGCAAATGTGATTAAAGGCATCGTTGTAGTAGTAAAATGATTACTGTATTTTTCTTCCAGTGGAAAAAAACCAAGGGACAGAGAAATAAGGTGATATGATTGGTATAGTGCAGTTTATGGCAGATCTGGCTGCCGGCCTAAGCCCTCATCATTCCTCATTTTCACAGTCGCAACGTGACATTATCCAAAAGCTGTATGGACTCTAACGACAAAGGGAGGACGGAAACCACTTGCAAGAAATCTCTGTCTTGCTCTCAGCCCCAAAAAAGCCCCCAAAAGCATGTGTATAATGCAGTCACTCCTTCAGTGATTTCTGAGACCAAACGATAGTACAGAGAAACAGAAGCTGCTGTTAATACAGAAAATACTTCAAGGGATGGTAGGATAAACTGTATCTTCATTTTGGAATCCTAAGGTACATCGTCTAAAAAGACACACCGCAATTTGAAAATCCACAGTTTGCAAGCGGCAGAAAGATGAGAAATTAATCATACAGTAATTTTAGATTTGCAAAACCACCATGGAAATGTACTACCACATGGTCAAAGTTTATTCACCATCTATTGCTACAAGGATAACCATAACAGTGAAATAATCTAGCTACAGTTCCCCCCGTTCCTCAAATACATATAAAACTGAGTGGATAGAAGTTTGTCAAGCTTTCTATTTATAGAACAAAAAAAATAATCCCAGTTTGTGTAGACTACTACACCTTTATGCCATTTATTAAGTAAATAGGTATCATACAGGCATGCACAAGTTCAGAATACATTAAATGTTTTGCAGTGTTTTTCCAGAATTTACTCAGTTCTTACGTGGACAAATGCCCTTTGAAGAAGCAAGCCAGACCAAAAAAAAAAAAAAAAAACCACGGAGAACTGACTCAGTTAATCCACCAGCAAACTCACTTGTGCTTTCCTGAGCAACATCCAGCACCTGAACTGATACCACCGCGAACCACGTCACGCACAGTAGCTGAAACCTCTACCTCCATCTGGATCTGAATCATCCTGCTCGATAGCGATGATTAAACATAGATACCACTACTGCTACCTGTTACCACTGGGTTATGGAACAAAAAAAGAAGTAGGGGAGATCACTAGCGTTTTTGAAAATTCCTTGTGAATTCAGCATTTATTGACTTACAACCACTGCTCTACAAAATGATCTCTATCGCAAGCCTAGCTGTCAAAACCAGATGAATTAAAGACTGAGACATTTGAAGGAAATTATTAAACCCCTCAGAGTAAAGAAAAAGTAGCGCATCTGTTGCCTTTCACTTATTCTTGGATATTTAACTGGCATTTAAAACCATAAATCCTGAATTACAGAGACATCAATAACACTAAGAGCCTTGAAAACAGTAGAATATAAGTAAAAGGATGACTCCTGCCGAGCAAGACACCGTATGAAATTCTAAGAGTTCTATAGCCAGTGCTGGATTTGCCTCCTTCACAGATAAATTTCAATCAAATTCAAAGCCTAAAGGACAACACCATGTTCAACATGATATTGAATTAAAATGCATTTCATTTTAATGTCAAATTATGGTATAATAAATTCAGATGTATCTAGCAATTATTCCATAACGTGCTAATATCACATACCATACAAGTCTCATTTTTCTTTAATAGCTGAATAAATGGAAGGCAAATTGTGAGAAGACTTATATGTCTAAATGTGATGAAGAGCAAAACTGATGATCAGCGAAAACTGGCATCAGCTTCTAGCAAACTACGCTTGTATAAGCACCTGTGCATACTCAGAGTGCACCGAATAGCCTGGCACAAGTCTTGTGAGTAATTTTAGATGCATGGGTGGTAGGTATTTGGTTGAAGTTAGTACAGAACAAGGCAAATTAGACTTAACAGCAGTTTCTTTCAGGTTGGCTTTTTAAAACCAGGCTGCATCTCGCGTTTAGATACCCAAGGAGAGTTTTGACGAGTACCACCACTCTCCTTAACTCACCACCACTCGCCGAGCTTTTGAGGGACTTTTGTTTGCTGTATCTCAGAAACTGGACATTCTCATATTTGATTTCTATTTGAGACAGGGCCACTTTTGATGCTTCGAAGAGGTATGTTAATTTGCTCAAACCTAACGGACACAAGGAAAGTCCTAAGTTGTAAATGCCTCTGCAAATATAATCATAGAATCCTAGAATGGTTTGGGTTGGAAGGGACCTTAAAGATCATCTAGTTCCAACTCCCCTGCCATGGGCAGGGACACCTCCCACTAGACCTGGTTGCTCAAAGCCCCATCCAACCTGGCCTTGAACATCTCCAGGGATGGGGAGTCCACACCTTTCCCCAGGGGATTTCTGATAACTACAGATAATGAAATTAAGAAGTGCTGCTCTCTTTCTACAGTACAGTAGAAATACATTTATCTGTTGCATTTGGTAGCAAGCAATAAATGCAAGTTGATCATGAAATAGGCAGGGAATGGAAAGCTTTGAAATTGGAATAAATGCAGTAAATTTGTCATACGTAGCTTGGTCCTCAGCCCTCTCACCATTAGCTATGGGATGGGTGAACTGTGCCATCATTTGACCAGAAACTCACTAAAATGAGAGTTAATGATGCGGGCATTAAAAATAGTCAGGAAATTATTTTCTGCAACAAAAACAAATAATTAAGGTTGTTTTCTAGTATCTGCTGAGTGTGGTGCATTTAACATTAAAATGAATCCTGACTTACAAATATTAAGGATAGTATCAATTTCTTGTAACTTCAGATGCTTGCTTTGTGGTTTCTATCTGCTTATTCACCGAGTTTTCAATACAGTATTTAAACGCCTTTTTAAAGGCACCTTTACCTTTCCTTTACGCTTAATGAATCCATGACACACACCCTGCTGTGTGCCATTTGCTGACTTATTATATTTTGTCTCAAGAGATACTTCTTAAAATGGTGAATTATAGATTGCTCGTATACTCAAAACATCTCCCTGATAACTATAATAATTTTTTCAAGCATATTTCTTACAAAGGCATCACCAAACAACACACAAGAGCTTTCTTACTTCTTGACACCCGGTAACTCACATATGGTCTCCAACCAGGCCACGGTAATTCCCCAACATGAGATGGTATGAAAAACGCTGTAAGTATTTGCGCTATGCTTCAGGGAGAAAGTTACAGGTTATGATTATAGTAACGCAGGTTAAAATAACAACAGTAAAAAGAAATGAAGGGGAAATATTTGTAGCAACGCTAACTGATGACTGGATTTGCATTCTGTTTTCAGTTATCCCAAAATAAATCCTGAGAGACTCCAGCAAGGTTAATGCCTTTCTTCGCACGTGTTGCACAGACTAATGTACTTGGTAAACACTGCTGAATGAATTAAAATGAGCCTGCGATACAGGAAAGTTAAAAGGGTTAATTGAAACCTCTTTGTGCAGAAATGCAAACCCCTCAAATCTGTCAAAATTAATGAGAAAGGCCAGAAGAAACATTACAGTTCTCCTGTCTAGACCGCCAGAACCTACAGTCTGCCTCACATCAATAAACGCAATAGAAAATCTATTCCTTTCTTCTAGCTGTGGTATTTATGTTTTACAGTCCGTTACCCCTTTTAATGCAACAGAGAGGACTTCATGGAGCAATGGAATCCACCACCCTTTCAATCATCTTTGCTAAGCCACGTCCTTGAGGCCACAGTAAAACTCCAAACTTGTCAATAACAGCCCACAGAAACATGCACAGAAAAGAAAAGAACATCCAGATCAGGGTCCGGGCTGCTACCAGGCAAGCCAGCATACAACTTGGTGCTCACGTTCAGAAGAGGGTCAAGACGGGGCTGAGAAGCTGGATAACTGTATTCAGCCAAAACTTCCTATTTGCTAGAAAACAGTCATGGATATTCATTTCAAAACAATGAAATGGAAAAGAGTTCTTATAGTAAGGAAAGAATGTGCTAATTTGGAAAGTTACAGTGAAGTCACACAGCCTCGTTTCCTACAAAGCCCAGCTCTGTTACGGCCCTTTTGTCCATCAGTCCCAAGGTCTCCACCACATGGCTTGAAGAAATTGGGAATGCCTCCGGAGGTCGACTTCACTTTGAACCTCCGAGCAAATACAAAATATCCATTAGCATACACAACACACAAGTTCACCTGAGTTGACTGCAGCTGGAACCATCCCCTTCCCTCTTGCCGTTTCTCTCCACTGGGAAAGGCTGACGTGAAGCTCAGGAGATGTGAAGCAGGCAGGAGACAGCTGGGACATCAACAATTCATTTTTTCCAGCATTTGGCTTGCAGCAACGTACCCCCCTGAATCTCTGCATCTTTAATCTACTGAAGCATCAGCAAGCACCCTCAGGTAAAACTCTTGTATAGGCAACGGCACGTCTCACAACGCACCGGTCAAAAAAGAAGGCTCAACTCTGATGTTGCTTTATCAGAATTTTCTGTGTTGCTACGTGTATTGATGATCTAGAAGTTTCAGAACCAGAAAAATATCCCATATTTGAACTTCTTCATTTACGCTCTATTGAAATTGTTTGATATTCTTCTCTGGCTTTTACTGTCGAAAGCAAGGCAGAAGAACAGACGTGCTACAGCGCGAACAGAAAGTTTTGATGAGAAGTCACTGCTCTGCCAGTCTCCTCCACTGCTAAAAACCAGGTGCAGCTCGCCCATGTTCTGGGGTGACAATCCAGCTGCAACTGCACAAATGGTCAGGGCAGTACACTTTCTAACCCATTTCATATCTTGAAAATGACAAAGTGAATGAAACTGAGAAGAACCAGCTACTACGACACATACCAGCATTTATCTGCTTTACACTTAGAGCACTGACAGAACGTGGTGTCTCCTTCAGCCAGCGCGAGCTTGAATTCCCTGGGAACTAAATCTGAGGATTTAAAGGGGAATATGGGAATAAGGGGGAAATGGGTGCTTTGCCAAGCATTAAGATTACTAATGATTACAATAGTTTGTATGAATTCAGAATAAACGATGACTGTCCATTTATGCTTAGTAGTTGAAAACCTAGTGAAATTAACTTTCTTCCAGACTAAAATTGTTTCTTTGAACATTGTCAAAGAAGAGTGAGAAGCAGGTTTAAGATTTTTTCAGTATTAATGTTGTCCAGTTATTTAGCCAATGTTATCCACAGAATCACCGGGGTTGGAAGGGACCTCTGGAGATGACCTAGTCCAACCCCCCTGCCAGAGCAGGTTCACCTAGAGCAGGTTGCACAGGATGGCATCCAGGCAGGTTTGGAATGTCTCCAGGGTCGGACACTCCACCACCTCTCTGGGTAGCCTGTTCCAGTGCTCTGCCACCCTCAAAGGAAAGAAGTTCCTCCTCATGTTTAGATGGAACTTCCTATGTTCAAGTTTGTGCCCATTACCTCTTGTCCTATCCCTGGGCACCACTGAAGAGACTGGTTCCATCCTCCTGGCACCCTCCCTTTAAGTATTTATAAGCATTGATAAGATCCCCTGTCCCTCTTTGTAACAAATAGCAGCATTAGTCCTGCTGATTTTGTGCAATAATTTCAAATCACAGCAGGCAGGTTTCCAAAAAGCTTTTCTGTATGCACTGAAGTGATGCCACTATACCTCTACTCTGGCCAGCACATGAAAGAAAACATTGCGTTTCAGATCCTGCTCTCTCATCCTGGTTTAAGGGGCCATAAAAGCACCGGGAATCCTTTTATTTCCCTGGGCTTGATACTGACATTATGCTTGGATGGGAGAGCGGCTCCAAACTGCCTCCTCCTGCCGGTGGCAGAGCTGCAGGGCTGCTTCTCCCCTCCCAGCTCCATCCTGCCCTCTGAGACCCGGCCGCAAAATAGGTCTGATCCAGAGCTGGAGGGAACCGGGCAAAGCAAACTCCTTTCATTTCCTCCAGTCTGCAGAACGGACAGTGATACCTCTCATGTAGAGCAGCAGCAAAGCCACAATGGAGGCCGATGATAATGATACCCTATTCCGGTTTTAAAACTTTTCCCATCTTAGCCCTTAGAGAAAAACAAGCAAATGAAAAAAAAATCTTACAAAGGAAAACCTTACAAAGCAGAATAAGCTTCCCAATGGGACTTTGCAAGCCCACGTTCATGGCAAGGCATGCCACGGTGCAACCAAGCAGATGTGACCACTGAACTCGATGGAGGAGCCCAACTGCTCTGACATCCCTCCGGGCAGAGTTTTGGAGGCTCAGGCAGCCTGGACATTCCCAAACCCAGGAGATATGAGCTACACAGATTGGAACAGGTTGCTCAGAGAAGTTGTGGATGCCCTATCCGTGGAAGTGTTCAAGGCCAGGCTGGATGGGGCTTTGAGCAACCTGGTCTAGTGGGAGGTGTCCCTGCCCATGGCAGGGGGGTTGGCACTAGATGATCTTTAAGGTACCTGCCAACCCAAACCATTCCATGATTCTATGATTCTGCACACAGTCGGGGTGTGAAAGTCCTGCTGGCACCTCTGGCTAATCCATACCTGCTGCCACAACTCCTTCTCCTTTCTTATTTTTCAGGGTGATGAACGTGTACTTAGTGAACAGTAGAAATGCAAACAGGAATCCTAAATCAATTTTTCTACTGACAGATAATTACCTAAAGTAGTTTGACACACATGAAGACATCCTTTTTCCATTAATGTTAGACAAAAGTCTTTTCTTACGTTTCTAGCACTTCGTGGTAAAACACCACGGATGTCAGAACAGCATTAGAAAGCAGCTGATGAAGCATATTATCATAACTTATTTTGCATAAAAGATCATTAAGAATATGCAAGCAGCTTCAAAACCATATTTATCCACTCTATTTCAGTAAGAGCTTGACAAACTTTAAACTTTTAGTTCTTGGGCTCGGTATATAGAGTTGTTTTAGTAACTTTGTACTTTGCAGTACATGCTGCAAACCATGATTTCCAGTATTCGTAGCTCTTTAACTTAACACACAGCTACAACATTACAAATACATTGCTGAACTAATAAAATCATCACAGAAAGGATACCAAATTCTGCACTAATTTTTATACTGTACAGCCATTGACCTCACTGGTACTTCCTAATTAAGCTTTCTGTACCAGACTTACTTTATATCATAGTAGCTTATCAAATTTGCTGGTTTATGTACAAAGACAACTCAGCTCCTCTGATTTTTTGGTACATTTATGTGTGCATCTTGTTAACTCTATTAACACCACAAATTCAATAATTAGTTTGACGAATAATATCATCAGAGTACACAGAAACAGAGCAGCACTTTAATTTTTTTCTTCCGAACTTGAGCTTATTTCCTGGTATTGAAATCATAATTAAATTACATCAAAATCCTATTGACTTAAATAACTATGCCAGAAAGCAGTCCATTATATTAGTCATCTGACAAAACAGAAAACAGCAACCATGTAACAAAATAAGGCCAACTAAAAAGTTTTATTTTACTCGTACCACATGCCCCTTTGAATTGTGTAACTCTGTACAATGGCTATGACACCATCTCGTTTCTCTAAAGTGTGACTAAGAAAAGGTGACTAAGAATCCCAACTGACGTGGGGTTTTTTTTTTTTTCCTGTAGGTACAGAAATCATCTTATTTGCACAACTTACACACCACAGCACCAAAAGCTGTGTGTCTCGTTTGGCAGAGGGCCAGGGAACGCTTGCCAAGTGCCAAATGCTCCAGTAACCTAGATAACTTCTACAGAGCTGATGCACAAGGGGAAAAAGCAGGTTGTTAGGGCATTTGCTCCCAGATCCGGCCTTAAAGTCCAATGGATTCAGGGCAGTGCTTTAGAGTGAGCCATCCTTTCAGCAGAGCCGACTGGAAAATACACCTGCACTTAGAGGGTACAGTTACGAAGAAAAAAAAGAGAGGTAGGTTTAATTGCTAGCAATTTATCAATGCATGACTTAAAAACAAGACTAGATTAGTACATCCGTAATTCTGTAATTACGGCATCTGCTCTTAAGCCTTTGCATGTGCTCGCGTGCACCCGCTCAGCACTGTCAACAAGAACCTTAAAAACACGACCAGAGATCACCCCATAGCTTCTTCAAGCCAAGTGAAAAAAAAAATATCAAGTTCATGTTGTGGGTATGAACCCACCGATGGGACTAAGCTAATGATCCACCGGACAAAAGTTCAGTTTAAGAAAGGTGTGTGTAGCAGGACTGGGCTTTATGTTTTCAAAAGCGTTTGCGTGAAACTGGAAGAGCCACCTTCCAGGAATGTATTAGCAAAATAAAAATCTCCATTGGAGAACTTCATCATAAGTATTCATTGGCTAACAATACTGTTTTACAAACAAAGGATTTAATAAAAACGTTCTGTTAAACATACTCGAGTAAAAAGTTGCCTCAAACCAAAAAGCTTATGGTCAGGAAAAGCAAAGCGCCACATTTTAAACCAAAGAGAGCTGTCAGCATTAACCCTCCCTGATATTTTAGGAAGAAGGTTTCTGAAGGTATCAAATTAACACTTAGCTCAGAGCAAACCTGGACCAGCGGCGGGGGGATCTCAGTAGGAGGGATGGATAACCCAGGAATTTCAGTGGGAGTTTGAAACGTGACATACCTCAAAGCTGAAAGCTACTGAATATCCTCAAAGCCTACCCAGAGACTCAGAAAGATGATTTCAAACAGAAGGTAAAACATATTTAGTATTTAAGAGAGACCACCCGTTTATTCCCTGTTGTCAGCTCCACACCGAGCGGTATCCTGCGGGAAAGGCTGCTCCCCCTCTCAGCACCCACGACTGAGATTATTTCGGGGCTGGCAAACGAGAGCTTTTATCTCAGTTTCAGTCTCGGCTCTGCCAAGTACCTGTGAACCAAGTGGAGGAGGTCCAAGTATTTTGTTAGACGTGCAATTTGTATTATCCATGTATTATCCATTATCCGTCCTACTGAAGCAGCGGCGGCACACATCTTGGGGTGCAACTGCTACTTGCTAATGTATCCCATTTTTTGGAAAATGCAGTGAGATCTCTTCCGCTAGTTGTAGCTCGCTCAAAACGCAGCAGCACAGTTATAAATGGCCTGAGTAAACATGACTATGGGTGTATTAATGTAACAGTATTGATTAAATCTGACTTATTTGGGAAGAGTCTAATACTGCTTTCCTTGGCAGAGTATTCACCTACTTGCACACTGGAATGCGGGATCTGCAGAGTCTCCAGCTTCCTTAGGGAAAGGAGAAGAAAAGATCACCCGAGTTATCACCCCCAACTTCACCCACAATTCACCCCCTCCTCCTCTAGCCACGAGGGGCAAGGGTGGTGCCACAGAAGGTACAGTTTTTCAAAAATCTACCTGTCTCCTTCCATTGACTCAGGTCACTGTCCCTTCCTAACCTCGCTACTTTTATGCCACTGCCATTAATACATATGTCTCTGTCTGTATATAAACGGGCTGATTAAATACTGGCTAAGGCATCTTTCTTCTAACCATTGAGAAATTAAACTAGCTCCCTTAGGCTTTCTTCATTGGCCTTATTCTCTACCTGCAATCTTCTCATAATTTTTATGGCTCTTCTTTGCATGCTTCAATATCCTTCCCGAGCGAGCAGGCAAGGCGGTGGGCAACGCAGCACGACAGCTACGCGTAGTCAATATATGCTGACGTTTTACAAGCGACCTTCCAATGCACGCCTCTGACATGGGAGGTGTGAGCTGTTTAATATGTCCCTTCTGGAAAGCGGTTATGTCCCGACATTGTTTCCGTGTCATGATGGATCACTCCTGAAGGAGAAGCGAGGGTGGGAAAGAGGAAAGAAAGATTACCTGCTGATGCCCAAGCCATCGGCATGAGATTTCACGTAGGCTTTTTTCTAGAGGAACGCAAAAGGAGAGAGATGGCACCTAGACAACCAAAGAAAGGGTTCATAGGCACCTAAAAGACAACAAGGAGATAAAAAACAGCAGAAAGCCAACTGTGTAAAACAGACCTAGTTTCCTGCAGCGATGGAGCAACAGACCGTGTATAAGGGAAAAGCCACAGGTGTCACATCTTTCTACTAGAGGGAGTCTTCCCATCGGAACACAAGCCAATAATGTGCCCCAGCTGTAGGAAAGGCAAACAACATGCTAGGGCGTAAAACCAGGAGTGCCACGTGTATGGCATGAGAAGTAATCCTTCTGGAGTTCTGCTACTCATAGGCTCACCTTACTTACAGCACTCGGATCAAACTGCAGTACAGAAATCCAGCAGTAGTGCGGATCCGAAGGAAAGAGCTCAGAAAAGAGGAGCAACGATGATCGCAGTCATTAAACGTGACCCACCAACTGAATGATATTGAAAGAGCTCAGGTTCAGTCTAGAAAAAAACTGGGAGAAATGCTGTGGAAATAGCCTTAAACCGTGAAGAGAAAGAGTATAAATCGTTCTGCATGTCTAAAAACCAGAGAATTTAAACAGGAATAAAAGCAACTTAGGTCAGCAACAGGAGGAAATGCTGCAGCGCTGGGAGGGAGGAGATCCTAGGACGAAGCAGGAGAAGCCACTGCCAGGAACACCAAAGGCACACCAGGTCCTGCCTCTGTGCTGGAAAACACGTGGGTTCCTCCCAACCCTCTCTCCTGCGATCCCGTAACAGTTCAGAAAACAGCTTAGTTGAATAGTTACTACCGCGGTTGGTAAGACCAACCTGGTGGAGACTTCAGTGAGAAACCTGAGAGGGGAATCTAAATGAAGCTTCAAGACTGCAGCATGGCACCATCCACGATGTGCAAGATACTTGTCTGCATCCCTTTTAAACACTGCCTAACACAAGACTTTATTCAGGGATATTTCAGTGGCAAAACCACCTTGAGCACTATCACTGGTAAAAGTGGAGACTTCATACAAAAAAAAACATCTGCATTTGATTTGCTCTTCCTGCTGCTCTGCACATCACCACCACAATTACAAAGAGAAGTATTTGGCTCCACGCCTTGCCCTTTTATTACTTTACTATGCTTCACTGCCAATCCTTATGGCAACAGAACTTGCAAAGTCATGGACTCTTATAAAAACCTTACAATACTAAAGCCCTGTACAGTGAGATTCCTCCTACTTTTGGACACCGTGGGGTTTCCAGGTATTGTTTTTGTTCTCATCTCATTTTGTATTTAATATAATAGCCAGGAATATGAGTCAACAATAATAATTTGAAGGGGTTGGTTTGTTGGTTTTTTTTGTTGTTTTTTTTTTTTTTTTCCCCCCAATCTTAGATATTTCCTTTTTGCTTTCCCCAGTGCACTCTGCTCTGACGACTTTATATTGCAAACTCCTTGGGGCAGAGGCAGTCTGTACCGCATGTTCTTAATCTGAGTTTACAGAAGAAGGTAGAATAACCGAATTGTGATCCTCGCTAGCACACACTGAACGTTGCTTCATCATTTGACCTCAGCGTTATCCTGAGCCTACAGCGTGTGTCCCTGCAACCACCGCAGACCGTGTCTCACAGCATCACACACGCACCAGCTCGTGGCCGGCTCAGAAGCACAGGGGTCTGCTGCTCCTGAGCTGCCTGCAACGCATTGCTTAGCGTAAAGGTAATGGGAGTAATAATAATTATAGTTATCCTAGAGTAGAGGAATGAACTAGGTCAAAAGCAAATAGCACCGTGATTTGAAAATTTTCCTTTAAAAGTCTTCCCAGTGCTGCAAAATGAAGAGGGTTGCGTTGTGTGGTGCTTGCCAGCCATTCCAATTCCGTGCCGTATGGTGTTTACTGTCCAAAAACTGTATTTCATTTGTCCAAAAGCTGGACTTCGTGGCAAGATTTTTCTTTTTTTTTTTTAAGGGGGGGTCCTGATCCTTCTGTACACAAATTACTTAAAATGCCTTCAAATAAATAAGAGAAATCCTACAGAGAGAGCTCTCAGCATTTCTGCGTTACTCACAGTGGTTATACAAGTTAAACTTGAAGAACAAGAAATAAGCCATTCAATAAAAAAAAGCCAAACTTCAAATACGTGAGAACGGTTTGGAGAGCACTTGTATGGATTTTTCACCGTGAAAAACAACAGTGACACAGACGAGACCCAAACCAACAGCAATGCTGTTTCTGGGAAAGGCAAGCCACCGCTGCCGGCACGACGGCAGAGAGGCAAGGTCCCAAGGCAGCGCTTCTCATCAGGACCCACCAACACCCAGCCCTGCCCTTTTTTAGCCCAAATAGCCAAACCCTCAAAGGTAGACAGTGCTTTTAACTTTCTCCCTGCAGAGCAACCACCATCCCCATAGCAGGGTTGCTGTCTTTCGGGCAAGCGAAAAGAGGCCGTCAGCAGCACGGATGCGTCTTGCCCCACTCACCAACCCATCTACTGCAGTCCTTCCCCTGACTTTAAAAAACGAGCAGGGACAAAATTGGTTTTTATCCTCACAGGTTTTTTTGAAAGATGATTTATTCCAGCACTGAGAATTAATCGTGCCCATTGCTTGAAGGCATTTAAGAAGAAAGTACGGTAGGTAAATGCTGCCATCTACACATGGCCAACTGAAGGCTTTTATGCCAGCCCTGGCCATGAAAACGCAGGGAAATACACTGCTCCGCTCCCCTCTACAAACAACTAATATACTGTTTCAAACAGGCTCTTGATGAAGCTGAAACCAGTGTTATGGGGAGGAGGAGTATCCTGGAAGATTCAAGTCCCATAAAGAAAGGTATATATTACCTAAATCTGTAAATGAAACGCATACATAAAGTTTGAATTTGCGACTACTGTGTCAAAAACAATCTCATCGTTGAATTATCACTTTCTTTTCCCAAATTATACACACAGATTACATTCTGCAATATCTCAGCTGTCAATTAGACATTTATATGACACTTACAATATATTTTAAAATAACATTTCATATGGCAGCTGTGTTTACAGAAGGAAATATTTTTACAGGGCCCTCAGTAACAAATGTCTCCCATTTCTGTAAGTCTGTCCTTCATTCTAATTACCCCCATCACTTTCCTAATGAAATTTGTCCCTGGTAGACAGATTATCATCTGTAAATTCAGAGAACAGTATTCATCTATTTTGGCATACCACCTGTAAAGGACATTAGGATTTCAAGCTTCAGTTACACCCATGACAAAACATTCCCGAAAATGCAAATCTTCCAAAGTTTCAATCTTGAGTAAAGTAATAATATTAACACTATTTTAGGTGACAGAGTACATAATGGAAGATAGCCTCTTCCACTTCTAATCAAAAGAAACAGAGATTGAAATACAATTTAAAAAGAAAGGTTTCTTGGGTTTTTTTTTCTTTGTGGAGTTTAAATCTATTATTTGCTGTATTTACCTAATGCATGCATACATACCTGCATATATTTTCAAAACCCATGTGCTTTAAAAGCAAATATTGACACTATGGAGTTAAAGTTGTAATCTACATATTGGTATAATGCCCTTATAAAATATTGACCAAACCCTGACAGCAAAATATCAAAGCGATCTTTTGATCACAGATCCCACCTTAGACTTCACAGATTTTAGAAGAAACTTTTCACGTCAGCAGAATAGAACCTGTGCCTTGCTCAACCTTTACTTAACAGCAACGGCTACGGAACATGCATTATTTATTTATTCATCCCCATGTTGACCTTTTCAGGTGACGTATCCTCCTCCCTAGAGTTACGATGGTACATCAATATTTTAGCAACCCTAGGTGTCTTTTACATTGAAGAAGATGCCCTGAGAAAGGCAGCCGGTTAAGAGGCTTCTACCCATGTTTTTGAAACGGCGCATTCCTGTCGTACCCCCACGCAACGCTGCAAACGGAAAAAACCCTTTTTCCATACACCCTATGCAGCAGCTGAAGAATTGTAAATTAAAACCAAATACATATATTTGCACGAAGTTTACATTATTAACAGAAATTATGACCAAAAAAAAGAGTTAGAAATTAACACAGGGGCCGGAAAAACACTGCCCTTCCTGACACTGTGAAACACATCCTCTTAACTGCAAGAGGGATGGCACATCAAGAAGGCAACGGTGAGTAAGAAATGAGTCTGAAATCTCAGCTCAGTATTGTTTTTGGCAGTCCGTGTTCTCGCCAGAACAACGTAATGCCCTGGGCTGCAGAGACAGCATGTGCCTTAACAGACCACCAGAATGTCTCTGGTAGGTATTTGCTAGAGAAAGACAAATGGTTGGAAGCCAGCCATTGCTTCTTGTCAAACCTACTGGAGAAGAGGAAAAGGGGAAAAAAACCAAGTCTCTCGTAATGTTTTTTTGTTTGTTTGTTTAAACCTACATAGAATGTTTATAGGACTAACAGTTATTAGTAGGTAGAAAGGTAAGCCACCACACAAAAAATTCCTACCGTTGACAGCAATTCATTCGTAAACTCAACCCATTTTCCAGCTCAGAATATATTTGTTCCTGTTTTGGGGCACTGAAGCTTGAATTGCTATTTATTAATCGTAATGTATATTGGCTTGGCCTAAAATTTGGGTACGTCTGAGTTATTCAACCCTGCTAGGATTAGCAGTCCTAAAAACAATGCCAAGTTCTTCTGTCCTGCATTACAAAGACAAAAAAATAAGGCTGGAAAAATCTGGAAATCAACTAGGTGGTTCATCCCCATGCCCAAAGAGAGGATCAACTGTACCTGCGGTATCCCAGACAGGCACTTCTGTAACCACTCTTAAGAAATACAGACTAAAAACTATTTTACAAACTCCCTGGGCATGCCCTTACAAGGTATTACTAACTTTGCTATTAAAAAGTTGTCCAAGTGACTAAGCAATCCCTCCCTTGATGCAGCAAGCCAAAAATAGCTTTTTTGTTGTTGTTGTCCAAAAAGATGGGTCTGCAGGAACCACCCCTGTTTGACAGCTGGCACATCTCCTCTCTTCTCGTCTGCTGTCGTTTAGGTGATGGCCACAGAAACAGTCTTCCTCCACAAACAGGCATGAAAATAATTTCTGTTTCAGCATAAACAGTCCAACAACAATTATTTGAGCATCCTCTTTGCAGAGCATTGACGTGGTTCTTACCTTAAATAGCTATGAAGATCAAAAAGCTCTTTGGCTTTTTCTTTACTCTCTAGATGCTCTCGAAGTAACGCAGTTGATTTAAAGGTCTTGTCAGGTCGTACCTCTCCTAGTACCATCTTATCTTTTAATTGCCTGCACTGCTATGTAACAGCATGAGAATGATCATACTGGGTCAGACCAAAGGTTCACCTGCTCCGGCCTCCAACACTGACGTAAGCAAGAGCCCAACTTCAATTCCATACAGTTACTATTTGTGAAAGAGGCAATTTATGAAAAGCACATATAGACAATTTTCTTAGGTAAAATGTATTTTATTGCTGGGTTTTGGCTTTGTTTGGGTCACGTGTGTCCCCCCACCCCTCCCCATAATTTGGGGCTGAAAAGGCATGTCTGAAACCATGGAAATAAAAAAAGCACAGGGACCCATGTAAGAATAATTCCCCGCCACGCTTCCCCAGCTTCCAGCCATTTTCAGTTCAGGGACTTCTTGAGCAGGATGTGGTTTCCATATATTGTCCAACATTGACCTTTAGCGCGCACAATGCTTTTTGGCGGGGAGTTGTGGAGAGAACCACCTCCTTCCACCTCTTCTGGAGATGAAACCAGTTCCTAGGTCCTTATACCACTTTTTTCTTTAAACCAACATGGTATGTGCTGTTGCAAGTACCACTCTGATAGACCAAGTCGTCCTACACTCATCTTGATGGCCTGTCCCTCAAGATCCAGGAAAATGATTTTGGAAACCGGATCAGTGCCTCGACAGAACTTACAAACTGAATACTGGATTAGGATAAAGCACACCACTCTCTGAATATAAGAAAATGAAAAAATGGATCTACCAGGTGTGCAACTGTTCACTTCTTTGCTGTTTCTTGCGATAACTAACTACCTGCATCCTGCCTAGGACTCGACAGAATGACAAACCTACCAAAACTTAACACCAGTGAAGCAGCACCAGGGGGAACATCACTGAACACTGACCATAAGCAGAGCTCTGGAGGCCAAACCCTGCTCCTCGGGGGAGAAAGAGAAGAATGAAAAGAAACGAGAAGTGACAAACCCGATTGTCTTTGCCTCGTTATTTGCAGAGAGGTCTTTCAATTGCAAAACCGGCTGTGTAAATCCAGTCCCAAAGCTCTGAATTTTTTTTACATCTGCACGGGCGGATATGCTCATACATTACTTTTTGTGCTGTCTGCCTCAAAAAATAACTTAGTCACAAATTACAATGATTTTGGTTTTCCATTGCAAATGTACATTTTTCTCTCCCCACACAGGATATTGGTAAGACAGAGGCACACATGAAGAGAACTACCTTCACAGCTCACTCGCACAGAAATGCCACAGATCAATCTCCAACTTCTATATTGAACAAACAGGGAAGGTTAGAACCCAAAACAGCCAGTGCTGGAAGTTTACAGATGATACTAGACTCTCCATTTTGCACTTCAGGTGCTACTTCTATCACTTCTGAGCTCTCCTGCTGCTGAAACAAGATCAGCTCTTCAATAAAAAACAGCTGGCTGAAGCTAAACCAAGGCATGCGATAAATGATATTCATATTCATGGCAGAAATATAGCCAACACCATTATAAAGGAGAAAAAAATATTCTGCCTCTCCAATATCAGCATCTGGACGTTTTCCTTAAAACTACTGCATTTAAGAGTATTAGGTGGTGAAGTACCAACACTGGATAAAGCCATCTTTCCATCCATCGTTGGTAACAGGGATGGCCAGGGTGACACCTACTTGTGGCTTCTGATCTCCAGTTCCCTGCTTCTGGTAAAGGAAAAGGAGTCATTTAAAAAGATAGATGACAACAGGGAACTGTGTTTTGTATCAGGCATGTAATGGCAGAGGTCTTGCATTAGACCTTAAACATTTTTCTAATCAGATTCTTAATGCAAATGAGTCAGTAACCACACCTCGCCGTGCTCTAACCTATTATGAGGCTGCCCATAAGAAAAACAACCACTGAAATGAGTAAAACCAGGCAAGTTTTTCCTACTTGTGCTGGAGTTAAAAGAGCCTTTTAGAAAAGATTCGATATCTCTGAGATGCATTTGAATAGGCAGAGGAGCTCTGTGGCCTGTGAAAGCCAGGGATCAGGCTGGGCATCACGGTCTCTTCAGTCCTGAAGCCTGAAGCTATTTGTCGACTAATCCCCTCTTCATGGCCACGGGGGACGGGCTCCCGGGCGGCAGCAGAGCCCTGCTCTGACATACAGAAAACCCTACAGAGGTTTGGGAAGTGCGGCTTCTGTGCTCGGAGTCCAGCTGATCCTTGTGGAGATTCAAGGGAGAAGCCTAAATAAGGTACACCAGGGAAGCTTCTCCAAAACACGAAAATCAGTAGTTACGAGAATAAATAGGCACTTCCAGAAGGTACTGAAAAGCAGCTATCAAGCAACTTACATTGACTAATTTCACAAGTAATGAATGATAAAGGCTGCCGTCTGTGTGTCCGACTCGTGTGCCGAGCACTGCGCAATCGCCTGTTGAACAAGTGTTCCTGGGAAACAACGAACCCGCGGCCTGACCTGCTCAGATAACCTCTCCTTTCCTAGCGGTCTGTGCCCATCTCGGGCCGACACAGGCAGCGGCTTCAGCCTCAGAAACAAAGGAGACTCCTGAATAAAACAGCAAGGTGGAAAGGGTGAATTTGTGAAAGTGCACCAGCGGTTCATTTTTCCCCCCCCCCGCACGAAGAAATTTCTACTCTTTCTATTCTGAGATCGAAAATGGTTCCTGCCCCCAGTGCTGCCAGGGCTTTTTCAAGTTATCCTGCTGGCTTCTCCAGCACGTTTCAATAACCTTTACTCCTGCTTAATAATTCAACAAAGCAAAGATTTGCTATTGGCAATCTCTAATCTGAAGGGAAAACTTGCATTTTGTTTATTAAAACTCTCACAAGGGGAGAAAAAAAAATATATTAAAAAAAAAAAATCATCTCTCCTCTTTGACCCTATTCGGGACTTTGCTTTGGGGACTGACAGGAAGAAATTCAGTCCTGTCCGAAGTTTTGATTACGGGAAAAACAGCTGACAAAAGGGTGAAGACAATAGTGACAAATATGATTCGGTGACAGTGGTGATGGCAATCTGCTCCAAAAGCCCAGGTGCCTGCCCTGGCGGGGTGGCAAGGGCTGTGCGGATGAAGAGAGCCCACGCTGCCCAGGTCTGAAAGGACACAAAGGACTTCAAGGAACAGAATTTTTTTTTTTTTGTACGTGATGACAAACTCAAGGAAAGCGAAGTTCTCCTTCAAATGCTGCCTGGAGGCCAGATCAGGCTGCTGTGTGCTGCAAGAGCCTGACCAGCTCGTGGTCTGATCTCACCCACCAAAGATAGCTTGGCCAGTCATCGTTTTCCCTTTCGATACCTACAATTATTAATCTGCTGCTTCAGGTCTATTAGGAGAATACCGGGAGGCAGGACGACACCGCAGCCCTCCAAAACCGCACAGCGTCAATCTTCCCTGGCTTGCACCCTGGCACAAAACCGTACTGACATCATGCAACCTGCAGCTGCGTGGAGAGCGCAACCCAAAATTTAAAACAGAAGCCGTAATAGGATACATTTTCATTTGCTACCCCTTCCATATTTAACATAGCGGATATTACCCTCCTTTCCTATGGCAAACTCACTAGGCTGGGTTTTGGGTTTTTTGTTGGGTTTTGGTTTGTTTTTTTTTTTTTTTTTTTTTTTTTTCTTCATCCATCGAGCAAAATGTCATCAGCGATGACAGTACAGCTCTTGGTAAAGGAATTATGTGTTAACTTGTGCTCCCTCTGCTGCTCCTGCTGCAGTACAGCAAAATAGAGCTTGATGGAACCTAAAGATCGCTGGGTTTTCTGCCAACCGCTTGGTTCTATTTCACTGATTGTTTCTGCCCTTTTCTTTTTTAAAGAGGAGGAGATTTCAAAAGAGAGTAGGGAAGTACGCAAATATGAAGGATTTTAAATGAAGCGATTGCTAAGATGACAGATCCCGGTGGGAGTCTAAGCCGCTCGGGACCCCAAAGTCCTTGTGGCCCGGCTGTGTGGGTGATACGCACCGGGGCTCGAGGTGTGCCCTCCCCAGGGTTTTAACAGACAAAGGGTAACCATAAAACCAATTATAGCTGTCCGCTAAAATGTAAAGATTGGTAACAAAGTCTAAAGGAAGAAGCATTTCTGCAGAATTACGGATGATTCCACCCAGTTACAAACAAAGCCTTTGAGGAGATGGTTTGGTCATTTATGGTTCAGCACACCCTTCATTTCTACAGCTTAAACAACCCCAAGTAAAACAACAAGTGGTACTAATTAATCACTACCAGCATCACTCAGACCCACAGCAAGACTATTAAAACCAGTGACATTTTTCCCCTTTACTCATAATTTTTTATATAAAAGTACCCAATTGTGTTTACTGTCAGAAAGAAACTAATTTTAGGAGAAACACTGAAAAGGAAACAGGAAGAATGTCCCCGAAGAAGGAAGGCTATGCAAGCACACATACACACTTATTTGCTTTGAAAACTACATCCTGACCGTCTCGGGGAGTTCAACAGTATAAATAGAATACATCTAGTAGGTCTAGCAATGAAGCACAGACTTTCTATACAGATATTTTTGCTTGGTCTGGGAAAAACACTTCCCTCGGTCTCTAACCTTTTAGGACTGCAGGCGGAATAATTTTCCTTTTTCTGTGCTTCCTCCTATTTTTTTAAAAAAGTAACTCTAAGGTACCTCATAACCCACGAGGTGCCGCGATGATGGAGGAGGCAGGAGAAGACCCATCCGTGCTGCGAGGCAGTGGGTACCAGCCGGTGCCCCCGTGCCCGCTGCCCCCACCAGCACCGGCCTCGCCGCCGTGCTCCTACACACCTGACTCTGCCACCGTTGTCACCACGAGCCTTATTCCACATAGAAGCAGCCAAAAAAAGCCATAAAGATGCTCAAAGTTACAGGGGTAAGATTTAAGCCAGCCAACCACAAGGAGCGTCTGTGGCAATCGATACACATTACAACAAGCAGCAAGAAACTGATACGCGAACTATTAGTAATAAAATGTGAAATTCATGTTATCCACCTTCCCTTCCTGGAGAGGAATTGTGCTGACAGGAGCTGGAGGTTGTGCCTGAAGTTTCCTAATCTCCTGCTTTAAACTGGACGCCGAGGCCTTGCACTGACCTGGGGATGCTTTATATTTTTAAAAGGGATGCGTATATAAATAATTTCGTTAGAAATCTATTTGGCATTCAAAAACAAGGGAAGGAAGCCTATCATTTACTGACCATAACTTTAAAAAAGAGAGGGTGTGCGAATGTATGCTTCTTTGATAAATCTTCCTCCCATGCATACACCCATATCAGCATTTCCTCCTCCTGCCGATTTCAGAACAAAAATGTGCAGTCTAAGTGAACTTCTATTTTATGCCACAATAACCTATCATTCAGTGGTTAACAAAGACCACTTGGAATTTATTTTTCTAAAAGACAGCTAACCAATCCCTATAATTCAAAAAGACTTTTTTCCTCATCAAAGCACTGCAGGATCACCGAGGAAACATTTCAGAGCTCAGCATCCAAGATGTGGGCATTATGTGTGACACAAAAGTACTCTGGAAGACTCAAGCCTCTGGTATGACAATGTAGCAATGATTCAACTTTTTGGCACACTGCCCTTCTACGATCATCTGAAAACCATCTGAGATAACCTCCAAAGAAGATCCGCATAGGTCTCCTCTTCCTTTCCTTTCTCCCGACTGAGAACTGTAATCTGCTCTTTTATTTCTACTATAAAACAAGACAAAAAAAAAAAAAAACGCAAGGAGAAACAAAGCTTGTTTGAAAACAAGAAGGCCAGATATCCAGCAGGAGCTTCTCGGCCAAGCTTGAGGGAATCTCACAGCTGGCCGCTGCCACATCTCCGGATGGCTGCGGCTTCCATCTGCTTTTACCATCATCTCCATCTTCTGGCTTAGACAATAGCAACAGGTGCAACACCACCGAAACCCAAACGAAACAGCCGAAGGAATGCGCGTGTTTTCTGGTGCAAGGGTTCAAGTAATAACAGGGAAGTACTTGATGGATATCGCAGCTCAAAGCCACAGGATGACACGCAACCTTCCAACACAACAACACATACAAACAAAAATTGTGTTATTCAACAGGAGCTAGACTTTTTGACCTTGGTCTTTGGTAAACGTGGCCAAAAGTATCACAATCAGGGCTTGATACTGACTATAGGAAAAAATATTTGGGGTGCAGGACCAGGCTGCTCCAGACTGCTAAACAGAAACACAGTCTTCTGCTGTTTTCCCAGTTTGGAGTATTATGTAGGGTTTTATTTTAGCTCTGTAAAATGTCACCTGTTGTCACCATTTTTTCCCCCCAGAAGCATGCCTGCCAGAGGACCAGCCAGAGCAGGAAGCCAGGAAGGAGTTCGAAGCCTTTCACCTTCAGGTTATGACTTGAAGATACCAGCCAGGCATCAGGTCACTGGAAACCAACACCCTCTGAAAGCCGGGCACAGGGGTCAGCCACGGCACACCAGGGATCAAGGACTGAGAAAGACATATTGAATTACCTACAACTGCTGAAGATATTTTAATATTTAGTAAAAAGAATCTCAGCCATGAAGAGGGCTTACAAAGCATGGTGACACAAAGGTTTAGCTTTTTTAAAAAACAAACAAAAAAAACCCAGAGAAGTTGTGGATGCCCCATCCCTGGAGGTGTTCAAGGCCAGGTTGGATGGGGCTTTGAGCAACCTGGTCTAGTGGAAGGTGTCCCTGCCTATGGCAGGGGGTTAGAACTAGATGATCCTTAAGGTCCCCTTCCACCCCAAACCATCCTATGAAAAACACATTTTCAAACATAATAAAGTGCCCAAAGATTGCACATGTTATGTCTTGACTTTTTTTTTTTAAGGAGCACTTCAGGAATCAAAAGCGGTGATACTTCAGTTCTTTTGGGAGGAAAAACCCATCAGGCTCTGCAATAACTCAGGTTTCTTTTCAGGATGTAACACTCATGAGGGCAGATGCTCAAATATAAGCTCCTTTCTCTGAAACGCAGCAAGTAAAACTGTTTACACAAGCCTAGTTAAGGGAAAGATTGTTAAGACCTCCTCTCAAACCCGCACACCGTAACACTTCTGTCGGCCACAGAAATATGCAGCCCCACGTTCCTCCGAGGTGGCAGGCGAGGGAGGTGGGCAGGACCCTCCGGAGGTGAGGGGCAGGCAGGAGCCAAACGCTCCACCTTGCGCAGCCCACGGCAAAGGTGCCGGCTGGGCTTCACAAGGACTGAGCCCAGCCCTCATCTTCCAAGGGGCCCTACAGTTACAAGGAACTCCTTTCTGCTCTTGGGAACAGCAGAAGACAACGTGTTTTTGCGTATTTTCCATAATTTAGTTGGTTAGTTTCTGTAGATCATTTGTTGCCTCTTTCCATCATCCTTGATGCGGACACAGAAGGAATGCCTGCAATCCAGGCTGTGAGTGCTGAGAGTGCAGAGAAGGGGTGGAAACACAAATATGAACTCATGTTTTGCAATTAAAAAGATAGATGATACCAACAACTTCATTTTTATATGCAAAAGACCAGTTACTACTAAAACATTTTTTCCCCCTCATCCTGAATTTATTTCATAATAATTACTTTTGAACTAGCATATTTCCAAAGGATATCTAACAAAAAACCTTGCCAAATATTTTCTTTCTTGAATTCCTGAAAGAGCACATTTCTGGTCTTTCCAAACTACGGCCCCTCCTTAAAAAAAGTGACCCATGCAGAAGCAGCAGAAGTGCCAAAAGCGTGCAGCGACCCAAAGAGAAAAAAAGACAGATATACTCCTTAAAAATGAAGACACATGAAACACGATCCACAGCTCTGAAACCTAGAAGCGAGAGCACTGCCGCTCCACAGCTAACCACGAAGAGGACAGTAATTTATTGTACTGGTGATAACGCAGCATCAGACGGAGTAAGGACGCAGGGCCCTGACCTCTCATTCCAAGCATACGTCTTAATTTGGCAAGAGGAATTTGTCCTGTTGTATTGTCCCGCTGATAGAGCTCAGCTTTATATAGGAGTTCTCTGCGTTTTTGGCAACCGTTAGCAAGTCATCATGATTTTTCATAAGTATGCTGTCAGGAAACAAAGACGAGCCAAAAGCCCAAGCGTCAAACTTTGTTGAGTAACATGGACATACAGAAGAGCACTGGGAAGCCAGCTCTGGTCAGACCATCGCGCCTGATTTCCGCCTTTCTGTACTTAAAGGGGGCCTACAGGAAAGATGAGGACAGACTTTTTAGTAGGACCTGTAGTGTTAGGAAAAGGAGTCATGGTTTCAAACTAAAGGAGGGTAGATTCAGACTAGATAGAAGGAAGAAATTTTTTTACGATGAGGGTGGTCAGACACTGGGACAGGTTGCCCAGAGAGGTGGTTTCCCATCCCTGGAAACATTCAAGGCCAGGTTGGATGGGGCTCTGAGCAACCTGATCTAGTTGAAGATGTCCCCGCTCATGGCAGATGGATTGGACTAGATGACCTTTAAATGTTCCTTCCAACCCAAACCATTCTATGATCCTATGACTGAAGTGCACTGCTCACTTTATGCGTGCAGCGGAACTCCATTTTAACCCCCTCAGACTTACTCTACTTCAGAGTATCTACCAGCTTTCCTAGGAATTACCCAAGGCCCAATTTATACCCATTATTGAATTTATAACCCAAGTAGTTTGGGGTTTTTTTCTGTTGTTGGTTTTTTTGTTTTGTTTAAGAAGTGGCAGTACTGACAAGCCTTAAACTGCTTTATATTGTGTTTCTCCTCAATTATCTGTTTCCAGTAAAGCCACATTTCTGTCTGGGCACAGCTCACCCTGGCATCCAGCTGACAGCAGGGGCCAACTAACTAAAAGCATCCTCGGAGAGCCCCAGATGCCAGGGAGACAGGGGTTACCTCCCACAGTCGGACCTCTTTTTGTGAACGCTCAGTCACAAGACTCCCTTTTGCCCACCGGGCTGCTTAAAATAACTTTTCTCAATTTATATGGAGCAAAGATTAAATGACTTCAAAAGAAACTCATACTGGCAGATGAAAGGAAATAATCTTATAGATATGTGAAGGAACTGGCTGTTTCTTTGATTACTGCAGGGAAAGAGATCCCTAGCTCCATCACTTCATTAACATCTGCAATTTAACTGTGTCTAAAGGCCCCCAAAGCCTATTCACACCCATCGGACAACAAACTCAGCAGTAAATGACAACCCCCCCAGGAGGAAGGTACATGCCTTTCGAAACCCAAGATGCAAACATATCCACGGGACATAAGCCCTCCGTCTTCTACCGTTTATATTTTATTTATTGCGCTTTCAAATCCCAGCTGCAAAGCTGAAGAGAGAGAGAGAGAGAGAGATGTGGTTTCTCATTAGCGAGAGCAGTAAAACCTGTGAGAAGGAGCTATAAAATAATGTCCTACATACCTGTGCGGAAAACCCCCGGGATACCACGTAAACTCGGACTGGCTGGGATTTTTTTTCATTTAGCTAAATATGAATATGAGTTTTCCTGATCCATCTCAGTTGTGCCCTTTTGTTTTACTATCCCGAGTCCATTCCTGCCTCCAAATTCTTTCCCCCTGGGGAAAGGTTATAAACTTAATCCTGGAGTTTGCTTCACACATCATTTGCAGCTTGTCAATGGGTTTTTGAACGTCGCCATGTGAGAAATAACATTAGGTGGGGGAAGGGGCTAAAGATTTCATTTTGCTAGAGGAAAGAAGAATGACAGTAACGCTGCAGTGCTGCTTAGGACTGAAAGAAAGTTGTTTCGTTTAAAAAAAAGCAAATTAATAAAAAGATTGCATGATCACATGTTTTTTCTGCAATATAAGTGACTATAACAGATCTTTTTGGTCCGTGCTTAGTCAATTATTCTGTTAGTACTTCTGACCTGTAAGACGGAGGATGAAAAGCCCTTCATTAAACTAGCTTTTTTCCCCCCCCATTTCTGTCTCAGTTACACAGTAGATTTGTCTTCTGAACAAATTACCTCGCTTCAACTCTGATATATTAGCTATGCGGTCTGCAGATACAATCCGCCATGCTACAGAAAAAGCCTTCCTCGGAGCTGTAGCTCTCGGGATGTTGCCACCTGGTAGGGGTTGCCCGATATCCCTGGCTACAGGCAAACCGTCAGCTGGAAGAACTGGGCTTAAGAAACAGACTCCTGTCTAAATTTTCTTCTAGTTATGCGATTTGGGCATTTTTCTTAATTTGTCATTACTGAGGGCATTTGTGTGTCTTAACAGTTTATATCACTAAGAAATCTTCTCAAGAGCAAACTGTTCTTGACAAGCATTGAATGCTTAAAGCTGTAATTTCTCTAACATCACAAACACTTCCTACCAAACAAACGGGAATTTTTCTGGCACTCTCTCAGGAAACACCTTCATTTACGGGGAGGAAAAAAAAATAACCGTTATCTTAATGCCCTTGCTACATGTAATTTAAGGAAGTGCACATCGCATCACGCAGACCAAAACCACACCGAGTGGCATTCGGTAAAGCTTGAGGGTTGGATTACACACCGGGCAGCTTCTCAACACCAGGCTTGCTCATGCCTTCAGGCTGACTCCTGCCCTTGGGACCACCAAGAGCCGCCTGACTTACGGAAAGTCCTCAGTGGGATTTTCCAAAACCCCCGGGGTCGGTTGCTCCTCTCTGCCCTCAGCGTGGGCACAGTGCTCCCAGGGTGGGTACCACCCCAGGGGATGCAGCAAGCCTCCCCCCATGGTGGCTTTGCAGGGAGGGCAAGGACATCTCCTGCCTCTGGGCTCCCCAAAAGCCTGCGCAAGGACGGAGCTGTAAGCCACGCACAGAAAGCAAGCCCTGATCCAACAGCAAGCATGATTTGAAATCACATTAAAATGGACCATCGAGCACAAATACAGGCTGGGCAGAGAATGGATTGAGAGCAGCCCTGAGGAGAAGGGCTTGGGGGCGTTGGTGGAAGAGAAGCTCAACATGAGCCGGCAATGTGCACTCACAGCCCAGAAGGCCAGCCGCATCCTGGGCTGCACCAAAAGCAGCGTGGTCAGCAGGGCGAGGGAGGGGATTCTGCTCCTCTGCTCTGCTCTGGTGAGAGCCCACCTGCAGTACTGCGTCCAGCCCTGGGGCTCCTCAGCATAAGGACATGGACCTGTTGGAGCAGGTCCAGAGGAGGGCCACAAAGATGACCAGAGGGTTAGAGCACCTCTGCTGTGAGGACAGGCTGAGAGAGTTGGGGTTGTTCAGCCTGGAGAAGAGAAGGCTCCAGGGAAGACCTTACAGCCCCTTCCAGTACCTGAAGGGGCCTACAAGGAAAGATGGGATCAGGGAGAGTAGAGATAGGGCAAAGGATAATGGTTTTAAACTGAAAGAGGGGAGATTTAGATTAGGTACTAGGAAGAAATTCTTTACTTTGCGGGTGGTGAGGCACTGGAACAGGTTGCCCAGAGAAGCTGTGGAGGCCCCATCCCTGGAAGTGTTCAAGGCCAGGTTGGATGGGGCTTTGAGCAACCTGGTCTAGTGGGAGGTGTCCCTGCCCATGGCAGGGGGGTTGGAACTAGATGATCTTTAAGGTCCCTTCCAACCCAAACCATACTATGATCTAACTGTCATCATTCCCTCCCCTAAAGCTGTGGCATTGCTGAACATTAACACACACAAGTCTCGACGGTTATTCTCAAGGGAATCCAAATTATTCAGTAATTGGTATTTCCAGTCGTTGCTGGATAAAGCAGCCAGTGGAGACGCGAGTTAGGGACATGCAGCGCTGCACGGGGGAGGAGAGGGCACGGAAACAAGACCACCGCCGGCAGCAGCACCACCACAGCTGCTGCCTTACCTCCCAAATAATTAAAAAATATGGACATGGCGACGAGAAGGCTTTTTAATCAACCTGGGGTCCGTGGCACCCACCGAGGAGAGCAGGCGAGACACACCGCAGACAGCAAGCAGAAGACGATCCAAACAGCAGGACCGCTTCTCTCCGGATGCGGCTGCATCAATCACAGGATGCAGCTGCGGCGCCGGCAGCTCTCCGACACGGCAGCCCGACTCTCGCCTGCTTGCCCCTGCCAATTTTAGACAGGTTTACCTACGCAGGAAGAACGAAACCCAAGAATTGTGCTGGGCAAGACCTAAAAACCGCTTTGGTTCCTAAGGAAAGCCACAGCACACCATCGTTCCCAAAGCACCACCGGGCTAGCACCCCCCCAGCCACCGCCAGACCAGCAGCAATCCTCTCGGAAGCGTTCGACACTCCTGACTGATGGGTGCCTCCAGACAGTCACTTCTACGAGTGACTTCTACACAACTCACTCAGCCTTTCTGCAAAGAAAATTGGAGCAAGCCGTGGTTCGTTAGCTTCCCCTTGCCCGTTTTTAAGAAAATAGATTTCCCATGATATAAACATGCGTGTGGTTTACAGGCAAGCTCTGCAACCACTGCATTAGGACCAAACATGGAATTATGTGCAAGCTTGACAGTGATTCATTTTAGCCTTGAAAATGAGCAGTAGGCAATTAGAGCAACACTGCGGAACTACGGAGTGGCTTTTGCAGCCAGAACAGAAACTCTCCAGTCCATACCGGACCACACTCCACCGGTCTGCACGGTGTCTCCAGTAAAAAAGTTAGTAGAAATGGAAAGTGATAGAAACCTAGGAGACAGCATCGGAGTGAGACTCAGAAGACTCGCTTCTCCGTGCCCATATCTTCCCATGCTACCGCTCATCTTGTGAACGGTAGGCATTCCTGGATCATAATCTGTACTGTTTTCTGTAGGGGGAAAGACATATCACCCCTGGCAAGCCAAAATTGCTAGTTAGCTTCCTAACGATTACAGAAGCACAGCCACCGCTCCATGTAAACAAGCCGTCCCATACTAACATTGCCGGAGAGAGCTTGTCTCTTCTTCTTGAAGAGATAACAGCAAGAACTTAATCCAATTAACACAGCACGAAGCAAGAATTTGTACTTCTAGAGTCGGTAAGCTCTAATGTCTCATATGGCTTTAGCAAATGGAAAGTTTGCACCAGATTAAAGAAAATACTCAACATTCATTTTCGCTTAACATGGAGCAAAGCAGTGTATAGGAATGTATGAGCCAGCAATGGCCAACAGCAGGGATGATGTCTATCCCCTGTGTATAAAGCCTTTGCTTGCTTCGAAAGAATGTTATGTTTCTCAATGATATCACTAAATTACTGGCTGGTTTTCCATTTTAAAGTTACTGTGAAGTTGCGGTACTGAAGCAATCATTCTGACTGGCTGCCAAGCCACTTAATCAGTTGCATGCATTCTAAATAAAAGCTGTCTAACGTACAAGAACTACATCATCTAAATTGTCTATTCCTAATTACAAGTATAAATTTTTTGCCTTTATTCTAATAATGCACACAGAAGAAGTTGAGAAACTACATAGATAATCAGCTTGCTCTTCAAGATCATGACATCCTACTGCAACCAACAGCAATGGGATTTTTTACTAACTTCAGAAAAATTAGAAATACACCACATCACATTTCTGTAACGTCCAACCACATAACCACTAAAAAAACTGCCAAGCAACTTGGGAAAGCTATCACTAATAAAAGCTGAGGATAGACTAGATCTACTCAAGGCTTAGATTAATACAGACAATGGAAGTGATAAATCAGAGATTCCACCCTTTCGGTGCTCAAGAGGTTAGAAAGGAGGAGAAATACAAAAACTTCAGGCTTTCCAAAGAGTCAGAAAGTGCGGGGTGCAGAAAGGCCAGCAGTAAGGTCTAGAGCCTGAGGCTGGCAATGAAAATGCTTCTGCTCTCAGTTTTTATATCGGGGCAGAAATGAAGGTGTGGCAAGTAACTGGAAGTCATTTTGACGTCCTGAGAAAGACGCATGTCAAGGAATGACTTTCCACCCTACTCTCCTTTTGGAATCATTTCATTAAATATACACAATGGTGGATCTGAAAATTTTCATTTAACTTCAGACAAAAGGGCTACAACTTCAGAAATACATCAGATAACAGCCATAATGCTATGAAACAGCTTTGGAATTAAAATAGTATTTCTGCAGGCAACTGCCAATTAGCAGGAATGAATTTTTCATTTTTTGTGCTTTCCATTCTTTACAGGTATTCCTATATTTAATGCAACGTCGCTACATTACATTTGTTTATCTGCAGTGTATAACACTGATTTGACATCTTAATACGCTAGCTCTGAATTCAATGAAAGGGGATTTTTTTTTTTTTTCCTTTTTTGCTTGAATGAGTAACAATAACACACAGCTTACTCTGAATGCTCAAATGTCGTCTTCTCCTGACCTGATGTTCCTTTTTCAGTCAATTCTTTTCCCTGGTTTAGAGGGGAACCGAACTGCCAGAAAGGAGAGAGGCAGCTATAGAAATGCTGCAAGCAGGAGGAGTGACCTGACAGCGTGAGCTTGGTGGGACGTGCAGGTTGCTGGCCCACAAATCAGCTAAAAATGGATAATCTGCCGGGCGAGGTGATAAGATTACGGATCAGACCAATTACAGTTGGAAGTACTTCCCAGGACTAATCGATTAAGGCACCATAGGTCTAAGCTGAGGACAGCATTTGATCTGGCAGGTGCTAGGGAGAGCACAACATTCCTCTGCTGGACCTGGGCTTGCTCCCGGCTCTTCAAGTAGACCACTGGAAGATACCCAGCAAGAGGTCTCTCAGGCAGGTGGAAGTCACTTGCTGCCAGAGTCCGCGTTCTAGTGGTGCCCACCACGTTGCTTTGAGCTTCTGTGCACCGAAACCTCCTAACATACCTGAACTCCCTCCATCATTTGCATCATTTCACCCCCAGCACATTACAAGCGTGAAGAGACCCCCATTTCCACCTGGACTGAGGAGCTTGCAAAGCACAGCTATGTTCCAGCACTCACAACTGCCGCTTTGTGAAATACAGCATGTTAGTTAAAGCCATCATGTTTAGGAATCCGTGTTTCTGTTTGATTATAATGATGCCATTCATGATTATTAAATTATCCATAGAGCACTTAAATTTATCCAAAGCAATTCCCTACCTCTGCCTTTTTTCTTTTTTTGTTTTTTTCCTTTTTTCCCACCCCCCTCCATTGAAACAAAGATAATCTGAAAGAAGTGGTTTTCCACAGCGCCATCCTCACGGCAATTATTTTGCTGCAGAGATGCAGTCAGGAAGAATAACCTCCCCGCGGTCTCTTTGGGAAGGCAGGAACTGAGCGAAGCCTTCAGAAAGCCAGTCTTTCAGCTTCCATTCTTCCCACACACATCTCAAACCATCTACTGCATTTCTTCTGCTCATTTGACTTCTAAAGCTCAAGCAAAGCGGGGATTCAGATAAAAGCCAGTGGTAAAAGAACACAAAAGAAAAACCTCAGCCACTTCCTACAGTGATCTTTGTGCAGCACTAACCCCAGGGTTTTTTGGATGCCGGGGAGCGCGGGTCGGTTTGCTTTCAGTCGGCATCAAAACCTGCGGACTTTGCTTTGGACAGGCGTTATGTGCCATTGCAGAGGACAGTTCAAATTCAGAGCAACTGTGTAAATGGTTTAAGACCTGCGTGCGTGAATGGTAACTCCAGCTTTCTAAAAAGGAAAATTCAGCTGATGAATTTCAGAAGGTTTTTGGTCCGTCCCCCCCCGCCTTCAAAAAAGTACTTGCACAAGACCAGCTAAGCCATTAATGAAAAAACAATTAAAAACATCCAAAACAGTGATAAAGTACTGCAATGAGAGAAAACTGAGGTAGCACATCCCCGAGGGACATCATATATACACCTAAATAAAACAAATAGCTTTCGTATGTTTGCATATCTTGATAAATATTCAAAAGCCCACTGTGGGCCATTCAAAAGAATTAACGAGAATCTAGCTATAAGATGAGACTACAAGATGTACTTAACCGTGTTGTCACCTATGAAGTCACAGCCACTGACACTGTGGTAATCCTGCAATGCACGCTAAGAAAGGGTCTGATAAATACAGAGAAATACAAAAAAAATCCAGTTATTGGTGTGCTAGTCATACAAAAGCTTGTAACACAGACTGCTGCAGTGGGCAAGGTACCTCCTTACCTTCTCAGAGACTGGAAGGAAAAACCCAGCCATCATCTCTCGTCACCCTGCTCTCCAGAAGCCCGCAATCAGCAGATCTCATTCTCTCACAGCTTCGCCATTATTTTCGGATAAGGAAAATATGCTCTCTCGATTTTTTCCAGCTTCCAGTTTCCCAGTTTTAAACGACCTGAATTAGTCGAATCAACTGAAGAAACTTCTGATGTAGCTTTTGCTGCCAAAACCTGGTTAAGTGCTTTAAAAAAAAAAAAGTTCTGAACTTTTGGGTGGTGATTTCCTGCATGCAGTGGTGAAACCTTCAGGACTGGGCTACACAACCAGGCGTGGGACCCTGAGCAAGGAGAGGGGTTCGCTTGGCTGCTACGGGGGGTATCCACCTTTGGGAGCCCAGATGAGAGCAGGGACACCAAGGGAAAAGCCTTCAGGACTGGTGAGAGCCTTCCCTCAGGCAGCACTTACGGGCCAAACTTGGTTGTTTTGACTCTTGCTATGTTTCCTTCACCTGCAAAGCTATGTAAAATTTGAATTTTTCTTGTTTAAGTGATTTTAGTAGCTCATGAGATTAGGCTTTAACGTATAGTAACTTCAAGTGTAGGCTTCTTAAAGGAAAAAATTATTTACTCTAACAACTTTGTATCCTGCATATGATGCTCGAAAGGGACCAAAACCTTCCTGGGGAAGCAGCTGGAAAACCCACCGCGTTAGAAGGACACTTGGCTGGGGGTATTGCTGCTGGCATCCAGTGAGAGTGGGAAATGATGGTAGAGGGAGGGGTGAGAAAGGCAAGAGATCGATCGGGTAAAAAGGAGACAAATGACGATTCGAAGTCTTGCGGACAAGTGAATGGGGCTGTGACTGTTTTGGGAATGAGCATGCCCCAGTGGAGGAGGGAGGCAAAGGTCCAGGACAGGCGTGGCAGAGGCAGTGGGGAGGCACAATGAGCAGAGGATGGGGCCTGCACATTCCCACTGGAGGAGGAGGAGGAGTGAGAAGACTGCATGAGCATGCACGCTCCCAGGCACGCCTACAGGTCTGTCTGGATGCCCACGTCAGACAAAGTCCAGGACCCATGAAGGTGATGGGGAAATAAGCGGACTGACGTATTCATGTGAGCACACCTCAGTCTCCAGGTTATTTTCAAACACAGAGTACAAACAAAACAGGTGTCAGAAGAAAGAAGTCTTTAGAGTTATGACTAAAGCCACCTTTAGTGATTTTTCTTTTCCTAATAAGCACTACAGGCTACACATCTGGATTCCCACATTTCTTGTGCGTGAGCTGCTCTGCAGCGGCGAGGAGGATGAAAAGGCTGAAAGAGCATCTTCTGTGCCCTTTCACAGTACGCATGGAGGAGCACGGTACAACTTCTTCAGCTTCATTAAGAGCCAACTATTTCTCACTTAAGGGCAGCCCCTTCCATTATACTACTATTCCTCTATCACAACCGCTCAAGTCCAAGAGCAACACGTATCCACCACCAAGAAGAAGCCGCCCCTCAGCCCCGGGACACTGCAGCTACTGTTCCCTCTCCGGGCTTTGTTTTCCATCTTCCCTTGTTTTTCCCCAACAAGCCATGGCGCAATGACTGCTCCCGCATGCTCGCCCCCTCCCCAAACCCCAGCTGTCAATACCCCCTTCGCTCTGCTCCTGGATATGCGAGCGCTCTGGAGTCAATCTTCCCATGAAAATCAAGTCAATGACCTGCCCTTCCCTGTTCCTTGAGAACCAAAAAAACAAGAGACGGCCATAATTTTTCTTCCCCTCAGTTCTCACGTGTTGTTAATGTTCACTCGAGTTGTTAGGCAATACAAAATGCATTAATTCCTCCAAAGTGAGTTCACCATGAAAGATTTAATTGTGGCCGATTAGGCATAGTTTTCTTTTCTCCCCCCCGCCCCCGCTTTTTTTTTTTTGGTTGGAGGAAAGAGAAGAGCAGAATGCAAAGATATTTTTCACTCAAAGCCCACGTTAGCCTTATTATCTAATCAAGTGGAAAGGCCTTTGTCTGCCCTGGCTTGGCCAAAAAAAAAAAAAGCGCAGCAATAAAAACCTTCAAGATTTTTCTCAATCCTTTGTTATCCCAAAAGACCCAAGTTTAGTCAATTGCTGTCACATCACTAGAAAGAAAGAGAAGAGGGAAACAGAAAAGAAAGAGAAAAGACACTGCTGTAGCTGTTTAAAAAAAAAAGGCACTTTTTGTAACCCACGAAGAAGTCTGGTACACAAAATTGCACAGTAACTTTTAAAAGATTTGCATTTAAAAGATTGAATACAGGTCGCTTCCCTGTGACCATAGAAACATTAGAAAAGGTGGAAAATTCAGTCTACTGAACTTCAAATGACTTTATTAAAGTGTCACTAATCAGAACCCAAGGACACAAGGTTTTAGTGTTTGGGCTAACAAAGTGAATAACCCTCAAAAGTCAAATGACCTTCTAAGAGCATTACTTTTAAAAAAAACACTTGTCGACAGCAAGTTAAATAAGAAAAACTTGATTGCCACTAAGAAATGAGTAATCCCATGCAGCTCACAAGAACGCAACTGAACTACATCTCTGAAAACAGGAAGATAAAGCTCACGTAAGACAAAAAACTCCAAAACTTTTAAATATTATAGTATGGGGACAACCAAGCACTTGCTTTTGTTTGTGACAATTTAAGACAAACTTTAAATGAAATATATGAAATATGAATTTGAAGTTAACCCCCACATGTAATGAAACGTGGGGATGAGGACAAATATCTAAAAAGTTTCATTAAGAAATGCTGTTTATCCGTATCAGCAGTTCCAGGCCACGGGTAGACATTGACAAAAATCACTGAAAATAAGTTACATCCACGTGACATCTTTTGTGGTCATTAATCAGAAGGTTATCTGAATCACAACTCACTGAATATACTCATTCACCTGAGGCACCACCACTCCTATCGAGCAGGCATCATCTCCCATTCAGTTTCGACTCCAGACTTACACCAGATGCTCCGTGCCTAAAAAACTCAGTGTTCCTCCCAGTGCAACACCCTGCAGCTCTGGTCAGTTCTCTCAGTTCATATAGCAAGGACTCTTCCCAAGGGCACCATCCTTTTGAATCTTAATTACTGCGTCTTCCTTCCTTCCATTTTGTTTATTCAAGTCTTTCTAAATGCTTCTGGTGAAAGATTTTTACCATCGTTTCTCGATGGAGGTTTTTTGGTTTGGGTTTTTTTTTTGTTGTTGTTGTTGTTTTTATTTTTTACTGAAGCAAACAAACTTAGAAAAACCCTGTATAGCAACATCAAGCTGTATCGCTAGAGGAGATACCTGTTTGTACACTTGAATTCAGGTAGTGCAGAGAACAAGAGAAGATGGGCAGCTCCTGTTGATAAGCAGATGCTACCATCCCGCTAGACTGGTGCTCCGGATATGCGGAAGCCGATGCAGTTACACGTCTTCACTGCAAGAGCTAACTTCACTGCCACCTATCTAGTTGCATTCAGCGTAGCATGAATATACCTAGACATACTTCCATGCTTCCCTCTGTTGTTCCACACCAGTTTGGACTTACCTCTACCCAGTCTTAACACAGGACTTAACTCTTACCTGCTGTGGACCACAGACATCATCTGACAAATACCTTTTTGCTTTCGACTAAAAAAAACCTCACTCCTGCTGGAAAAACCTACAAAAACATCTGTGAACACTACCATGGGACTACATTTTTTTCAAAGATTTCTTCTCAAAAGGTGTCTAAGCTCCAGGCGTTACAGAGCCCTAGCATTACAGCTGATGGCACTTACCACATTCTCATTGACCCACATTACTGACTTTTGCTTTTGTTCGCTGTGTCTTTTATACCATTTTATAATATTTTTGGTGTAGAAACCACCTGTTATAAACAATCTCTAGTAATAGCACCGTATCCTGTAATACGGATTTAACAGAATTAAAAGTTAACAATATGCATCGGTGACAAGCAGGTATTTTTCAGTACTGAATAAGAAGATCTAGAAGGTAGCAACAATTTAGTTTGTTTACTCAGAAGTTTTCATTATGCTTGAAAAGTAGATTATATTCTAATGATATGAGCTCTTTAACTACACCAAGCAGCAAAGCAGCACAAATATCCAACTGATAGAGCTCTAATCTTTAGGGGTCCTTTAGTACCAACATTGCCTTCAGTTAGAAGTAATAAAAATGGGAATCAATCAAAGTTAAGACCTGAAATTAATAAGACCTTTTCGTTTTTCTACTGCCAAGCGACCCTGTGAATAAAGAGAAGTGGAGAACCTGCAAGGCAGAATTTGTGCAAATAAAGGGATGTGCTCAAGCATGAAGAGGGAACAGGGAAAAGCGACTTAATAGTTAGAGGGGGGAAAAAACCCTGCCTTTAGACATGACCACGGGCAACATCGGGGCTTTCTGACCTTTAGTGGCTGGGCCCCAGCTAACAGGACAGATGCAGAGGTTTCAAGCGCTGGTATAGATAGCAGCACGCCCCACGGGGCAGTTATGTGCCTAACCTCTCCAGCTATGGGGAAAAAAAATAGCAACATCTATCCGAACCTGCCAAATACGATTTTGTAAAGTTCATTAATCTAAACTAACAGGGGACTAATATTTCCGACACATTTTGGGTGAGCTGTCATGGCACAGACTGAGTAATCTCCGTAGCGTGACAGAGTCCAAGTTGGGATTGATGCCCAGCATCGTAGACCTTAACCAGAAGTTGATCCTTCCCTATAGTAGCCTTTTTCTGCTTCTTTGCTAATTTTCCTGGGCTACGACAGAAAGCTATCAGGATAACATTATAAGGAATAGACAGCAATACCTTCAAGAGTTACCAGTATGTTATCCATCGGAAGATATCGTCATCCTCTTCAGGAGCATAGTAGCGACATAAACTCCAGCAGCAGAGCCATACAAATCTCTCAAAGGTGACGATAGGATGATTACATCCGTTTCTTCGCTGTCCTCTACATAATACATAATACGTGCTGGTAAAAATAAGGTCTTCCCCAGGTGATAAACATTTCAATCCAAATGGTAGTATCTACACAAAAAGGATGTCTCAGAAAATATTCCATCAACATGAAAATTTGTAAACGTATGAAGCCTGTAAGAGAGAACAACTCCTTTTCCTTTACTTATATATTAGTTGATATATTCAGCTGATAGAGAGACACACATACATGACAGACCTGACTGCAACATTCGCATCTAGGCTCAACCCCACAACTGCATGAAATAGTTTATTATTTTCTTCTTCCCACCAACATGCATATTCTTGTGCTGCTAGGAATGCACATCAAACCTTTGTGAAGAGAGTAGTCTAATAAAAAAAAAAATCAGCATTTAAATTAATCCAAATGCAGACAATTCCATGCACTCTGCCTTCCCATTATTATACTTGTCCCAGCCATCACTGAGTGCCTGGATCCAATGTCCACCCAAGCCTCACAAACCTCCATTGCCTTGCATGCAAAACTTTAGGTGCACAATTTTTTAATAAGATATACCATATTCATAAGGGGAATAGAGATGGTTTTACTATGCTAGTTATTATTATAGTTACTTTTTCAAAATTGCACTGTTAATAATCATTCAGCTTAGCAATTAAGGAAGTCTTAAATATCAAGTTAGCTATCATACGTAATTTCTTCAGAGTTAATCCTCTATTATACAAGCAACAATCAGTAGTTAAGCAAGTATTAAGTAACTACAACATAACGAGTAGCTCCAAGCTACTTAATTTCTTAAATGTCAGAGAACAAAGGTGAATGTTTTTCAACTGACTCATGCAAGTAATCTCGCTGGAGATGAAAGCTATTTAAACACTATTTTTTACTAGATCACTTCTTTCATGGGTTTACTTGATGAATATCCTTAATGTGAACTATTTGGTAATTACCCCGGTCAAGGACGGTGCTGCATTCATTCCTACCCTTTACTCAACGAGAACTATTTTTGGTCTAAGAAAGCTCAGATTAAAAAACCAAAATTATTTATTTCAAAAGGGTAGCGTGCTTGTCCCATAAATTCTTTAAGTAGAATAAACGGATATTAAAACAGTTTAATGCTACAAGTGCTAATTCTAAATTCAGTCCAAAGTAGGACATCAGTCACGGGATTAAATTAAGGGAAAGAAACAAAATAAAAATACAACATCATTGTAGGAAAAGAAATGTACTTGTTACTGCAACGTGACGGTGTCTTTGATTAAGGTAGAGAAGCTCCACAGTTCCCAACCCTTGTTTTTGTAAGGTTTGCAGCGCAGGAACAAACCCTTATTTGGGCCACTCTAAGGTCAGGCAGAACCTTCAACAGCAACACGTTATCTCCCCGTTTGCAGCTGAGGCCAGCTGTGATACGTGACGCCAAAGAAGGGAGAGATGCCTGCCCGAGACTAGCCGTCGGGCAGGTAAGCATACGAGAAAAAAGAAACGTTGAACCGATTTAGATAAATGAAAACCTTCAGTTAATTACTTGTCCTCGCAGGAGCCAAACACTCTGGTCTTTTTTTGTCCGCGCTCTTTTCATGTCAGCCGGACTACACACAGTTCCAACCTGGTTACTTCAGACCCTGAACAGAACAGTTATGAATGTACCATATAATGGGATAACAGCTAATGCACATAATCCGCGAGTAACAAAATCGGCAGAGTAAAGGAGATCTTTCTGTTCCGCCTGTAAGGAACCGCAGGGATGCCTTGCGCCACTTGCTTACCAAAGAGATGCCAGTGAAGTCTTTCTTAGAAAGATCTTTGGTTCTTAAAAATTGCACTACTTCAGCAGTAAACTCACAATGAAAAGAGAACACTCATTTGCATCAGCTTTAAACATCCATGTTCTAGTGCTACAAAGCCTATGGCTGATAAAGTACTCTTTCTCTTTAGCAATAATTGTAATGAAAATGCAAAGATCTGGCAAGATATTTGCTTCTGAAATACTTCCCTATTACCATGGAGAATTTGGAATATCCACCACTGCACTGGAACAAAATGAAGATAAAGGAGCTTGAATGCTACTATTATCGTTAGGATTTCTTTCTTCTTTTTTAAAGGCTCCGTGGATTTCAAAGGGATAAGAATTAATCACAGAAATAAATCAAATACTGCTGCCAGTAACAGAACAGGAAGAAGCGTTAAATAAAAACAATGCATTCAAATGACTGCACAGTAAAATAAACACACACACACATATATAATTAACATTTGGAAATTAACAGAAGAGTAAAGTACCCATGGGTGCCATCACCTAGAAAACTAGAGAACAACAGCAGGAAAAAAATAGCACCTGTCTTCTAAAGTAAAGGTTCGTTACCTTACCGTTTTTACGTGATCCTTTTGAGTCAAGGCCTGAGTCCTTACACAAGGAATTACCTTGCAGTGACTTCACTTTGGGTGAGCACTCTACTAAGTAGTTCACAAAACCAAGAGCAAGAGGCAGGCAACGGTGGGAGCCCTTGGGACAAGCCTCCTTCACTCTGTAGCACCATTGCACGTGCACGCAGTGAGTTCACAGCCTGCCTGACCCTCCTCCCAAGATGATGCTTTGGAGATGCGGGCTACCGGATTCAGAGCCGGGGAAAAAATAAATAAATAGAGCAAACAATGATAGTTAGCTGGATCAGGGGCTCCACTTCACCTCTTTCCCTAGAGAAGGTGACATGATACATCATCCCGTTTTCGAGCACCTTGCCCTGACCACCTCTCCTAGGTGAGGTTCTCCATACTCTGCAAGAGGGACATGGATGTTTATCCACATTCCCTGCCAGGGCACTCATTAACCAGGAGCCCTCTGCGCCTGGGGAAAGTCACTTTGCAATCAGCCAAGTGCTTATCCTCAGTGACCACCAAAGCCCTGGCTGGGGACAACCTTGACTTCTCCTGGAGTGCTGGGATCCAGCCGCATTCCTTCATTCCACTCATTCATGGATCCTATTATCCACCTCAGCAGGTATGCATTTGAAATGAGGGAGCAGTTGCACTACTAACTAAATCCTTAGATAACTTCTTTATTTTTTGGCAGACTTGTTGCAAGACACTGTTAAAACCCGACTACTACAATATTTCTGGCTTCAAAATAATATCTATTAAACACAAGTTACATTTTTAAAAGCGAAGAACATGGTTTTCTGTTTGATAAAGAAAAACATAAGCCTCTATTTAAAAAGATATAAGGAGAGATAACAGAATTTTATAGAAAACTAAAAAAGTAGATGAAGGTTCAGTACAGAGAAGAGTCAAAAGAAAATGGGGTTATTCTGTGAGTCCAGTTATGTCAAGGATACAGTATGGTGGCCCTTCCCGTTGAGAGCGAAGTCCAGCCTTACAGAGGTACCCCTTCCCACCCAGAACAGACACACAAGAAAGGAATCAAGTCCTAGGAGATGCCCAGACACTCCAAGCCTATCAAAAGCTCTGATACTAATGTCCAATGCAGGCCACTTTCAGATAATAAAGCCACTGTCATGATAAAAACTCATACAAACCAGCCTGAAGCAGAATTTACATTCCTCAAAAGGAAGTAAATCCTCAAGATGAGAGACCACCAGACCATCACACCACCGTGTCATCATCCCACCAACGTTTTAGAAAGCCAGGGGAGCCAGACAAAACCTATCAGCCTGTAACACAAACACTCCCACAAAAGAATACCTTAGGCTTGGACTTGAAGTTGTAAATTTTTCTGACAACGCTATTCGCATGCTGTAAGAGACCTAATTCCAGCATCTGTCAAGATAAAACTAAATTTCAAATGCTTAGGTGTGCATAAGCTGGCACTTGCTAAGCCGCCACTGGTTGAGTTTAATAACTTAGAGGGAAAATGACTTTTAGGGGACTCATAAGATGAGAACATTGAGCTGGAAGCTACTGACAGGCATTGACTGTGTAAACCCACAATGCCATATTTATAAAGTATTTTTACAAAGGGTTTATCTTTCCAAACGTAAATAAAAAGTCATCACACTGAAACTATCCTGTTGTTACTTTCACCTAAGTCTGTAAGTCTATACGTAACATCTGTTAAATGGATTCAAGTTTACCACAATGTTATATGAACTTTTGTATTTTAAAATTTGTGGTGAATCATATAGCTATATCCTACTACTCTTCTTCATGTGACTGGCAGGGGGGAAGGGGGAAAAAAAAAAACCAAAACAACAAAACACAGCAATTTACAAAGTGCTATCAGCTAATACAAAGAAAAATCCTCCCCAAAAGAGCAAAGTTTCCAGAAAATAAACCAGGGGTCTGGAGAGAGGTTAAGAACAGAGAAATGCAACCAATGTCACTGAACAGGAGCAAAAAAACATGGTGCCCCACAAATCATGGTATCTCCAAAAGCTTCTCATCTATGTCACACATTGGGCTGTCCCTGTTGAATCCAATTTATAGAAGATCAATTGACCCTTTTACTGTCCTGTTCCCTCCTGAGTGCACCTCTAGGCTGCGAGCTCCCATATGCGAAAGAGGCATTCTTAAATAATTTGTATGGTGTAAAAGCAAATAATTTCTTAAAGCACAACAGAAGCTCAGCTGTCATCCCATTACCCCTTTAGACAAAAATCAAATCCCAGTTTAGAGAGACAAGAAGATAAATATTTTGATATAACACATCTCAAGAACATGTGTTGCAAAAAGGATATGCCCAAATTTTATACGTGACTCTAGTTTGAAAATGTAATTTAAACAGAGCTGAATTTGATACAGGTAAAAGAAATACTGAATATTACGTAGGTTTCATTCAAGAGATGCTTAATTACACGTTTCAGCATGCTGCAATCATTGCTGGCAGTCACCAACAACACGGAATTACAAGCGAAACACAACAGCCATTGCCAACTGCGTTAGGGTGCCTTACCATCCCCTTATTTATAGAACAAACTTCTCATTTCCCCAGATGACACCAACGCAAAAATTCACACGTTCACAGAGGGCGCGTCTTGAGTCTCATTACTTTTCACTAGGCATTCAGAAACATCAAGCCACAGCAACATCATTTTGCTTAGAATTGGTAGTAACTTATCAAACACCCGGTTTTCAATTCCAGTGTTGCAACACGCGTAAAAACAAGTGTCAGTAAATCATTCGATATAGGTGTTACTTTATCTACAACCCAGGGAGAATGACAGCTTTTCTCTCCGAAAAACACCAAGTGACTTGGAGCATACATTATTACATTCAGATCTCGACATCTATCACATGGAAATTAATGTTTCTGGCTATATATAGTATATTGTGAAATATTCGGCTATGTTTCTATTGTGCACAACAACAACAACTCCAACTGCCTCATTTCTACATTCTTTTATAAGCATTTTATATGCTCGGTGGGGGGGACAGAACAAGAACTTGGTTAATCATTAAGCTTTTTCTTTCTAAGAGCAAGCCATGCTGACTGTCCCAATTAATCAATGTCTGTGGGAGTCGCAAAGCAAATCTAATGCACCGTTTCTGTTTCAGAATCCTTTATTCCAAACACCAGACTACTGGTTTTTAAATGAAGAAATACATAGAAAGCCAAGTATTTGTTATAAACATATTCAAATATATTTTGGAGTGGTGGTGAAAGACAGCATCTTTCAGCCTACTAAAAGCAATTCTTTCTTTTCAAGACAACTTTCTTGAATGAAAATTTTAAAAACTATTGATAAACTGAAATTTTTCCAGAGAGGAGATTGCCATGTAAACTTGGTTAAGTATTTGTGAACCACTGAACACACAGTCTATTTCATACCCTTCCATCTGCAGGTGGACTGGGGGGCCATAGGAAGGTAGACCTGGTAGCACCAACCTGCTCTGAAGCATACCGTAAGCATTTGCTGGTTGCTGTTCCTGATGTAAACAGAAACCTGCATCTACCATGGGATTCACTACCCAAATTTAGCCAAATCTCAAATACAGTGGCTTACTTTAACCAAGGCACGCATGTTCCAGCGTGGACACTTTGGGAGGGTGAGTCTCCCACCTCATGATAGATGGACACGTTCCCCTTCTTGACTGCCTCTGAAGGACAGTCTCTGGTGGATCCATTGTCCTTCCCTGAGGAAATACTGCAAGTCTCGACAAGTGGCTTATTAGTCTTACAAAGCTAAAGTTACATGCTCAGAATCCAGCCATAAGTCCTAGATGCATCTGGAGAGCCCAATGAAGAAATACCTCGATCATAACGTTATAGTCTCCACAGTAAGCAAATACCGAGAGAGAAAACTTGCAGAGGATGAAAGCTTGCAGGTGACTTCAAAACTCACCACCACTTCAACTGCAAGGACGGCTGGTTCTGACAGCAGGAAGAGAGGAAAATAGCTCCATTCAAACTGTCTTTGGTGAAGTCCTTCCCTACAGCGCACGCTTACACATTTCTCAAGGATTTCCCGTTTTCATGAGCATCCCATTTTATTTTACATAGGAAATACTTTATTTTCCTGTAAATGGGGAGGTCACCTACAAGAAGTCTTGGTGCTATCGGAAGGTCAAATTCTATTAGCCCTACACTAGTAGACCTTTTGGTCTCCAAGGAACCAACCAGAGGAGTGAAGACAACAGGATTTCGTAGTTAGGGCTTCATGCATGTACACACTCAAGTTTCTCAACAACTACATTTTCTAAGCCTGCATCTTCCCCCCATAAAGAACTGTTCTTATTCCCAAGAAATCTTACCTTAAATAATATTTTTAAGATAAAACCCATAAGATTATGTAGGTGGGCACATCAACACAACCCATATTAGTGCTGCTCTTTTTTTTTTTTTCCTCACTCCTGTTCTTTGCTTTCCCTAAGCGCAAGCACCTATTAGTATCTAGAATAGGTGTGGTACGTGTACAGTTTTTAAGCTGTTTACATGCCCTCACCGAACTACTTGAGATGGCTTCTCCATTCTTTCTACCAGCCTATGTAAACATCAAGTACCTACCCCCTGACTTAGGTTGGAGAAAGCAGCTAATTTTTGTCTTTTTAAAACTGCGCCACAACAGAAAGCAGTTTAAATTAATACTAGATAAAGCACCCCTTTATTTTTAAATTACATGAACAGCAAGCAATGCATATGTTTCCAAATGAATTTCTAGAGTTTAATTGACTTCTTGACAGAGGCTCATACAAAACTGTTCTCCATTAAGTCGTCCTGTAGCCCACTTTGCACTATAATTTATCGCTAGATCTTTTCCTTGGAGTACTGGGCTAATACCATTGTCTTATATTCCTTTTTACAGAGCTACATCCATGTGAAGTGCCTAATTATAGACTGCAGAATGTCTCGATTTCCTTATTTCCTTGGCAAAGGCAAGTTTTTTTGTTAGATGTTTAGCATTTACCCTGTGTCACTTTCAATATAGATTTTAATTTACACAAATAGAAGGTCTTTCTTATTTACTTGGGGCCTCATTTTCTGCTTGGTTATACCAATGTAAATGAAGAGTAATTTAATTAAATAAAATATTGTTACAGTGATGGAAAATTAGCACGACTCAAAGAAAAGCCAGTCCACTGTTAGTAATAATTTCTTTTATAAATTCCAGATTCTCATGCTCATACATCCTTTATAGAGCCAAAGCTGTAATAACAATGATACATTTTCACAGAAAAAAAAAAAGTAGCATTTTCCTGCTCATACAAAGAGCTTTTTTTTTTTTTTTTTAGAGAGAATGTAGCTGGGCTGCATTTATTTTTCTATTTGTATAGTAGTAGCCACAATTAATAATCATAATATTATGGTGTATTTATAGAAGAGACTGTTTGCACATGTGAGACCTCAAGGCATCAAAAAAGCACATTCATTCTTATAGCACTGAATCTCAGAACGAAACACTGTCTCCCTCCATAAGTTTCAGGCAGCTTTGCTGCACCAAAAAAAAGAAGTATTTCAATGTCTGTTTTAAAAACATATACATATGGGGTGGTCAAGGAAGGAGAGAAAGAGCATTTAGAAGACAATAGACCAAAATAGCACTGTTTTGGATGGTTTGGTCTTAGTTATTTGCAGTATACCATTAGGAGTATGGCTTTGCAACTAGATTTTTAATATATTAGTTTCTATTAAAAACTGCAATATCTCAGCTTAATGACTGCAAATTGAAAGAAATTCAAAATGAAATTTATTTGCCCTAGCGTGAAGGCTCAAGTACCATTTTTCTTTCACGCTCACTAGCAAGAGCATCCTGCGGATTTCCAGCTGTCATGAGCAGAAGAACATTACTGCCATCATTTACAAAACAAGAATCTTTCTTAAGGCTTTCTAATGAAATTGCCTGTTTAAGATTTTGCTTTAAATAGATGGAGGGGGAAAAAAAAAAAAGGTCTTGCTCCTACTCCCTTCTCCTCAGCCCTGCCCTGATGGATGGCGTTGCTCATGGGTCTAACAGATCCAACATACTTGGAACAACCGCTACGTCTGGTGACAACGATTTATTTCTGCAAGCAACTTTAAAGTTCAGCCATACCTTTTTTAGATAGCGGCGACCAGTTAATTTCTACAACAATAAATAACGAATGCTAAGAAGAACTGGACTTTGCTCAGACTAAGAGCCTGTGGGTCTTGCCCTTCCCTTATGCATCCCTGTCCCGCGGTGGCTTGGCTTCCTCCTCTGCCAAACTGCAGGCAGACTTAGGCACTACCTCCTCAGTGGACAAGATGTTACTTATACATGTGTATCCATACATATATACATTTTATATATACATACATCACATAAAGTATGGCAATAAACAAATAATCATGGTAATAAACTACCTGAGGAACAAGGAGACACGAAGGGGCCATGTAAGAGGAGAGCTAGCATTGAGGTTGGGGATGAGCAGAGGTGGTGGCCATGTGCTTTTAAGGCTTCTCAGTCCAATTTTTAGGAGCTACTTTCAGCAATGCATCAGGATTTTTCTATTAGCAGATAAGACCCGAAGGTTGGACGGCATGACATAAATCCCTGAGGACACATTATTGTTCATTTGTTACAGAAACCTAAAAGGAGGGCTTAGCTCCAGCCTTTGGCGTCCTACCGAGTCGGAGTATTGAATTTATACAACTGCTTTCCTACACTGTAAAATGTATTAAAGTAAACATATTCATGTGGTCGTCTTCCTCCCCCTCTTACCCCCCTCTCACACACAAACTCAAAACAGTACCGAGCAGAAATAAAAAAAAAACCACCACAATAAGAGACACCTTTATCAGCCTCAGCCATCTGTGTTCCTTTAGTCTGATCCAAGTATTTTGGCAGGCATGTGCGCAGCTCGCTCCTACCCAATATCATCCTGCCCTGCAAGAAAAGGTCCACTCCCACTTCCTCCCCTCTCCACCAGCGCGCGGGCCAAGCCGCGTTCTCAGCCTGTCGATTGCAGGACTTGGAATAATAAGGTATCGGCGCTTACGTTTAATTAATCACGATCTCAATGCGATCGCTTCACCTTATTCTGAGTCACCACGACCCCACTTGATAGCACGGCACAGAGAAATATACAGATCATAAAATCCCACGCAAACTTCCAGTGCTGACTATAGGAATTATCTAGAGCTAAGAAATTTATATGTAAAAATAAAATAAAGCAAGCCGGCTCCTGGAAAGTTAGAAGTGCGGGAGTTAAGAGTGGTGTTAGAGACAGAAAACAGTGGAAAGAAAAACTCTACTTCATATAAGATCACCACCGCCATAAATTAGTTTCCAGACAATCTGACATGACCCTGCTGGGGTTAAAATCTGGATTTTCATTAATTTGTTCACTGAAATCATAAGGGCCCAAATTCTTTTCTCAAAGCAGACAAGCACAAAAGCTTTATTAGGCAACTTTCAAAGGGAATAGAATCGTGCTCAGAAAAAAGTCGTTTAAATACCCACAAACAAAAACACAGGTCTCGAAAGAATAAGAGTGCAATAAACTACTGAGTTCGCCTTCTGCTTCTAAACAGCCTTGTAATTGCAACATGTCTTCATATTTCAGACAGCATGACATTTTGATGGATTAAAAAGATTTGTTGTCTTGAAAAGAATAAAGAATGTGGAATGGGGAAAAGCACCAGGAAACCTGAAGTGTAATATAGAAGAAAACCCCTATGGAAAATTCAAGCTTTAAGCACATATACTACAGATGTGTATCATAGCTCAGGCATCTTATTTATTCCTCTGAACTATTTCAGTAGAATTCTCTTAATTTATCAAAAACGATCCAAAAAGGAGTTGACATGAAAAGCCCTCAACTCAGTTTTCTCTCTAGCTCTCCAAGGAACAATTTATCTGCTAGTACGCTGCAAGGGAAACATAACCACGTAGTTCCCTCTATGCAGTGCCTGTGGCAAACCCGCACCTCTAGCTTCAAGTTTTAAACAGTGCTTTTTCTACCTTAATATACATATGTGCCCCGTGATGTGAACTTGGTTTGGTTTTTTTTTCCTCTCCCCAGCTGCTTCAGGATGCAACACATCAAATTGGTGTTTTGATAGCCAGTCGCTGTTGCTGAATTTATTTCGGCATTATCTATTGTTGGACGCTATTTAAAATAATTTGGCCCAAGCAGGATATAAATTCCAAACATAGCTTAAAAAGACGACTACAGATTTGGGTCGGTGAAACATCACATACACATTCTTAGAATTAATAGTCTTCTCCTGGATTATATTTCAAGAAATGTCGCAGCTACCAAAAATAAAACTTTTGCCTAAAAACCCAAAGCACTTGCTTAAAATTGTAAGTTAATATTTTACTTGTTCATATTCTAGACAAAAAAAAACCCCACATCTTGGGAAGGCTTCAAAAGCATTAAAAATGAACATACCTCCAAAGGAATTCTTAGGGAAAAAACCTTAAATGATTTTATAACTACAACTAACACTCAGGAGGATAACTCACGGGGTGAAGAGTCGTCTTTTGTTCATTCTTTGCTTCATAGTAGATGTCAAACTGACATCAGCAGCTTTACGGCAGCGGAGCTATGAATCAGCCCAGCGCAGTTCGGCGTCCGACGCCTGGCAGAAAGCCCCTGGCAGGACTGCAGACCCTGCTCCCAAAGGCAGGACGCGCACACGGGTGCCATAGCGCTGGTCCAGCTCCGCTCTCCTGGAGAGGGGACGGGAATGAATCGCGAAGCTGCAATGGAGACCTCCAAGAGCGGTCACTCGCGCAGCACAGCTCAGAAGTCCACTCTTCATTCCCGTCAGCGACAGTGACCGTTATGCTCCATACTAATAAACCGCCCCGTAAAAGACATTCAACTAAGGGCCTGGAAATGAGTCAAAAGTAACTTGTAAGACACAAAACTGATGAGCTGGAGACTTTCTATCAGTGCCGTTCATACAGAATTAAGAAGTAGAGACGCAGGCTGGGCGCCAGTACAAAACCCCAGCTCCCAGGGGAGGCAGGAGCGCTGGACCTCTTGCCATGCTGGAGCAGTAGGCAGCAGAGGCCCAGAAGACACCTACCAACGTCAACCCCTGAAACAGCAGCTTCAGTGTTCTCTTATATTTATTTTAAAATGAAAAAAAAAAGGGTCAGAGTTCAGGTTACTGGGAACATACTGCAGCACAACACGGGCACACACGTGCCACACCAAACACATCTTTGCTCTGAACCTTCATCACCAATCTTGCATCATCGGTACTATGGAAGAAACAAGTGCGTCCTTCGTATTTCCCTTCTGAATCTCCTAAAGGACTAACACCAAGAGCGACACTGCCACACTTCCCTCACCTTTTACACGCGCATCTTTGCTGGTAATGGCAAGGTGGGGCTTGGCTCCTGCTCGGGAGCACCTGGTGAGAACTGGAAGTGGTACAGGCAGATCCTACAGAGAAAACTACAGCGTTGCTTGACCCAATTTGGTTGTTTTCCAAGCACATCCAACTGAGTGGCTGAAGAGAGAATTATTTTGACACGTGCATGTACATGCGTATTGAGAAAAGCATACCTAGCCACAAGGCTGGAAGATGCGAATATACGAAATCAAGAAAGTTGCCATTTTATGTTAATGCTAATGATACTTCACATATGTATGGCACATCTCAAAGCTATTCCCATTTGTTTCACTTAAAGATCTGTGAGAAAAATCCTTTTCTTCATGTTTCAGCTCTATCAGAAGAGCCAGATCGACTACGTGGGGCTCTTAGGAGTTCAGTTCCCTCACGTGGCCACTGCAGGGAACCCAGACTTGGCCAGGAGATGCCACCTCCAGGCCACAGGGTAGAGAAGGTGATGCACTGCGAGAAGATGCTCTTCTCCAAAAGAAGGAGCCCCCAAAGCTCCTTCTGTCTCAGCCTCAGAGGTTGCTGAATGTTTTCACCACAGCACGCCTTTCTGTCTGTAGAGCTGGATGTCTGCGTTAAATATAGTAGAACCCTTATACACTAATTGAAAATCACTGTCAATACAAGCAACAGCCTATTAACAGTGCGTACGAGCAAAGACCACAAAATATGAAATGCTAAGGCAAACGCTTGTTTTCATTACTTTTTGCATAGCTGTTGGCACATAAATTACCACTTCATAATAGGCCCTTGAAATTCTTTTGCATTAACTAATGCGACTATATGTATTTTTACAGTGCAATCCTAGCTATCGGTTTCCATCTGTTCTACTGTCCTTTTGGTATGTTATTGCTCCGAGGAAGTAAACAAAAATAGATCACTACAAAAACAAACCTGGGTGACAGTCTAGACTAAGGGTCTAATTAAAAATAAGATTTATTAGAATAGAGAGAAACATCGTAGTAAAACAAAGACACAGTTTCTCTAACATATCTGGTATTATTCTTGGCAGAGTGAAGTAAGGCTATAAATTTACTGAAACAAATCAGTATGGTACTGATGTACCATACTGATCTGGCATCACTTCTCCTGACTACGAGAATATGTTAGGAAAACTCTTTGTCTTACTTCAATTTTAGTCACCGTAAATTTCTTTTCTAATTAGAACCCAAGAGTATTAGGGCTTGTCTACACACAGGTTTTGCACAGACACAATTACAGGGCTAAGAAACCAAATTACCAGCAACGCTACTCCCTAGTCTAGACACAGTTAAAACAAACTATACCAGTAGAATGATGTCGTGCTACGGGGTTGCTTTGATTTAAATTAAACAGGCACCTTGTTATTGGAGGGGTGGGAAGCGGCCCTTGAAGTGGTGGTTCAACAAAATCCAACCTCTGAGAAGACTCAGAAGAGACCGTGGAAACGTCTGGAGCCTCCTTCCGTCAGCCAAAAGGGTACAAGCATGCTCTGATGAGATGCAGTCTCAAGGTTCAAGATATGCACAGGAAACGGGAAAAGACAATAGCAAGGATTTCAGCAGCCAACGATAACGTAGTCTTACCCCAGTGAAGCTAGTGATGAGAGCTGGAGACACCAAGAGGGCAGACAGGCTTTGGAGACCAACTTCTGCGGGTTCTCCTAAATGAACAGCCACCGCTTGCTCCACCGAACACTAACGTGTGGAAAGAAACCTGCACCCCAGCAGCTCAGGGGGAGGGGGGATATCATTTTACATGGAAAACGACTCGCTTATTAACATTGATAGAACCCAAGAATCATTTAGAGATTTGTATGAAGAATTTAACACCTAGCAAAAACAAGCACAAGAAAATTTTTGCTTTGGTTTTTGGCTATTATTTCTAGCGTTTGCATTAGGGACGCATGAAAAATAATATTTTCCATAATAAAGAATGTTGTTTTTAAAGTCTAGTGATTTTTAACATAAAAATTATGAAGTGACCTCACGTGCAAAAATGCCCAGAGGCTGCTAAAATAGCAAAGAAATGAGAAATTCTAGATATTAAGAAAACGTAGCAAGGCAGAATCATTAAAGAAATTAGAGAGGATGGAAAAAGGGACAACTTTGAACCGAAACCCACAAATTGGTTTGGAGCAGTTTTTGACATCAGGCACATTTCATCTCCCACTCTAGTTCAAGGAAAACTCAGAGATCCCTTTTCAGATCAGTGCAAATGACAGCAATAACTTAAATAATTACACGTTTCTCAGAATTAGTAGTATCAGCACTAGGAAGAAAAAACAAAAACTGGCTTTGGACCTGGGACAAGGCAGCAGATTTTCATTGTTTACTCAAAGGTTTCATAAGTAGTTTCCTTTGTCAAGCTACGATTAATGTGCCATGTATCATTAAAGAATAAAACAATTTATAAATAGTATGAATACAAGGAGTACCCCATTGTTCTTATTTGTACTGGTAAATAGGAGACATGCCAGATAAGACTTCTCTGAAGTGGGTTTTCAAATTCTTTTACTAAATTTAAAGCCCTCCACTGTTAGCCAGCTTGGTTGGAAAAGTAACACCTTCATTGTTTTGCCCCACCAAATCCACCCCTTTCCCTCTCTCAAAGGGATGTTGGGTCTAGCCCCTCATCCCTGAAGCGGTACCCAGCCCAAACAGCACAAGGGATGTTGCAGCCTCTCCTGCAACGTATTCTGTCATTCCTGCTTAGCAGCATCTTCCCTTCCTTAGTCCGGGTTCCTGGAGCCCTGGCACCAGATACGTGCCACGGAGGAGACAGTTTTTGAGTACCTCCATCTTGCTCCCAGGTCCCACGAGGACCCACAGGGTGCAGGAGTGACAAAGCTAGCTAAGCCACAGGACCGAGGCTGGGCTGAGTCAAGAAGCGCCACATAAGCTAGTTACATCGTGCGATGGCGCTTTTATGGCCATAAAACTGAGTCAGGGTGAAATGTCCTATGATTTTCCTTCCAGGAGGAGAGTACCATTCATTCTGCCTATCTTCATTAACTTCCAGATCTTTATTATGCCAATACTCTGCACTGTCTAAAATCTCCGTATCTTGCCCGATTAAAGAACACGTTTTTCCTAGACTGTGGATTTGGGAGATAAAAGCCTCCCCTGACTTGGAGGTCCAAGCTTCCCAATAGTGCCAGTCATGAAAGGTAGCACAAGAAGCAGCTACAGACCTACAAATGCAAAGGAAAACTCGGTGCCTCGTGCTTCCCTGTCTGAAAATGAGGACAATCGCCCCTCTTTCTAGAGCACGTTAACCTTCACAGGTAAAAAGTGCTACTGGGATCACTGATCTGCCTCCCCAAGTATTTCCATTTCCAAATCCACACCCTCACTTAATCTTTCATTTAAAGAATATGCACTGTCCTCATTTGTACCCTTCTCTCTCTTGCTTGGAAACGATGAATTTATTTAACGTATGTGAAAGATGTTTAACTGAAGAAGTAGTTCACCTCCCAAACTGCTCCCCCCTCATTTGGCATCCACGATATACACTTTAGCACCCCCGGTCCCCAGCAAACCCACTGCTCCTTTCAAGGACGCCATCCACTGAAGGGTTAAACATGCAAACAAGAGATCCTGTCTAATTCCATTTAATCCCTAGTAACACAGAGCAGAAGATGAGGTATTGTCCCTGGGTTCCTCTTATTCCTGCCAGCCGAGAAACGGGGTACAACATACGACCACCCAAAACAGCCCACAGCATAGGAGATCGTTGTTTTGGGAGGAAGAATTGAATAAAGACACGTGGTTTTCAAGTGATGCCAAGATGCATTAGTCATTCTGTATTAAATATAAAGTCATGATGGTGAAACCCTCAGCCCTGCCTGAAGAGGTTAAAAGAGATTTTTATGTTGAAGAGCCAAGAGAAAGGAGCGAAGCAATTGAGAAGGTTTTTTTCTTTCATCAGAAACATATAAAAAGGCACAAAACAGCAAACAGAAGGGCTCCCTTCAGGACACCTACTTTTTTTGGTTTTTATCTGAGAAGAATAGTGCAACACCTAATGATCAATACAAGAGGGGAAAAACTAAGACTGATCACAGAACGCGTTCACACAATGTCAAATCATCTGGTTTGTCACTGTAGATTACACAGAAATAGGCTAAAAGTCCAAAATTTAAAAAAAAAAAAAAACAAAACACACACAAAAAAACAACTTTCAAATTCAATAGTAACTATCCAAAATTACACCACTTAGCTGTAAAATACAATGGAACAAGCACTTGGGTTTTCTTTGCAAATCTCAAAGTATTTGGTACTTTGAGCATAAAGCTTTACCTCACAACTTGCACTTTTCTGACACCCACTCCCCCCCCTCCACTTTTCTCTCAGTATAGTAATAACAGGCACAGAAACATGAAACCCAGTGCTAAAAAAAAAATAAAAAATCCACAAATTGTAAATAAACTGTTTTTTGTTTTCTAAACTCTTTGCTGTTGCTTTACTGAAACTATAATGGAACCCTTCCGTTTCAAGGCACGTCAGCTGCTTTGGGTTCAGAAGGGGATTCACCACAGCCCTGCCATCGCATGGCTCTTCCCTTGGCCCCCTCTTTTCGGAAAGGGCTAGCATAAGACCCCGGCAGCCATGCAATCGGTGGATCTATAGTCTGATTCTATAGGGCAAACCCCAGGGATGGATGAGAAAAACTGGAAAGAGACTTTTTCAGTTCGAGCACTGGGTGGATCTTTTCAATATAGTTGACACTATAAAAAAAAAAACAAAACAAAACAAAAACAACAAAAACAACCCAACAAGAGGAAAAAAAAAAAGAAAGTAGAGTTCGGTGACAGAATTTAGAGAAAACAAAAACCAAAACACAACAAAAAAAAAATCACACCATTTCCCAAGGACAAGGATTAATTCACTTCTAGAATAAGCGGTTTCACACAAGCCTGCTCTTCTTTTATACTGCCTGCTGGCGAGACAAAGCCCAGCCACTGTTTTGAAGCTGTAAATATCTCTATTTCACACCACGTATCTGCCACCCAAACCCATTCCTGAAGTCTACATTAGACAAAAGATCTATTAACTTTCTCGCTACTGCTGCTCTCTTCATCGACCTCAGCCAGCAAGTTTAACACCGGCTGGCTCCGGGCGCTCAGTGGCTGTTCACTCGCATGCCGCAGCGCAATTAAGACGATGTCTGGCATCAGAGCAGAAGGCATAGCGGGCAGTGAAGAAGAATGGAGAAGCTGTTAAGCATATCCCATTATTTCCCACCCCCCCCCACAGTCC
>VYXH01000334.1:1357850-1375185 GCA_013397275.1 Burhinus bistriatus
AACCTCCCCCCCCCCCCCCCCCCGCCCCCCAAGTGTTATTTCAGGCCCAAGACTAGTGCAGTAATTGGAAATTCTATGTCTTATAATAAAATCGTGAATTTCCCAGCACAAAACTTGATGGCAAATCTGGGTTTTGTTAATTTTAGTCTGTTAAATACACATTTGCAAATGATAAGAATTTCCTACCTTTTCTTACCAGCTTCTCATTCAGCTTCTTGATTTCCTTGAGTATTTTCCTGGCTTTTTATCTGAACATGGATTTATTTGTCTTATTCCTCTGCCTCATCTGAGACATTTCTTTCTTAAGAGGGTGCAGCATCTGTTTGGTGAATGAGTAAATCTAATCATCTCTGGTTCTTTTACTGAGCTTTTCCTTTTGCTAACTGCCTTTGAATTTGTGACGCCAGTTTGTATTTCAGTTAGGGGCGGATACAGTGGAAAACACCTTTGCCCCATTGCTTTCTCTTTTGATAATATAGGAATGAACTATTATTATAATATTTTTCTCGGGATGCAGTTTAGCCGTCATTGAGGCAGGAAAATGTCAATTTAAATGAATAGGTATTGAACCCAACCTTTTCATTATTATTCTGCATAAAAACAGAGGACTGAGTACAGGTGGCCAACTGTAGGGTGGCAGGTGACTTGGAGATAACACAAGCCAGCCTGTAGCCAAAAGCAAGTGAGACAGTGGCATAACTGCAGATAATTTAAACCTCCTGACAGGAGAGTTGCTTCTCCACAGCTTGCCTGTCACGGTGACTTTCAGGAGTCATTCATGGATCTCCCGAGGTTCATGTGTCATCGGCTGAAAGGCGTATTTTAAAATCCGTAAGTGTGAAGATATGTGATTACAAGGGCATGTAGTGGTAGGACGAGGGGTAATGGCTTCAAACTGGAAGAGGGGAGATTTAGATTAGATCTCAGGAAGAAATTCTTTGCTGTGAGGGTGGTGAGGCACTGGAACAGGTTGCCCAGAGAAGCTGTGGATGCCCCATCCCTGGAGGTGTTCAAGGCCAGGTTGGATGGGGCTTTGAGCAACCTGGTCTAGTGGGAGGTGTCCCTGCCCATGGCAGGGGGGTTGGAACTAGATGGTCTTTAAGGTCCCTTCCAACCTAAACCATTCTGTGATTATTTTCCCGGATAAGAGAGGTAGAGTTGTCTCCCTGTGCCTCGCAGCATCATAATCAGCTCTGCCCAGGACCTTTTGATAAACACTCTCACGGGGCTCAGAGCTATGACCTCAATGCAAAAAAGCCTTTCTGGAAATCAATACGATATGGGAAATCCTATCTGCGGACACGGGCAGCATTATTATTTTCAACATGCACACCCACTTTTCACTGGTTACAGAAACAGCTGGCAGAAGTCCCTTGCTGTGGCTGTCTGCTTGCCCGCTGCCCAGGCTGCACAGGAGCTTGCTATGGCTCGCATCTCACTGTAAGCAGAGCCTGCTGATAAAAAAAAAAAAAAGCAAAATAGATAATGCAGCATGCAGCCCTGTTCTTGACATGCCATGTTTAGTCCTCGTAACATTCGAGTTTTACTGGCTCTGACACCAAAGGATTTAGGCTGGTGCAGTTGAAATGTGTTTCGGAGGATCATGCCGTCCCAGATAGGGGCAGCAGCAGCAGCTCTTTTGAGTTTGATTCAATCCTCCGTTGCCTTCCCGGTCACACTAATGAGAGCTGAATTGGCCTTTTGATATTTAGCACTTAATAGACTTGCTGTGCTTGGAAAAAACATTAAAATGTTTTCCCAGCCATGTTTTACAGCCTAGGAATATACTGGTCTGAACTTAGTAGTTTTATTTTTCAACACCTGTCTGCAGCAGTATGTTTTCTCTTTCCTTTAACAGCTGCAGTACTCAGCAGTGCTCTTAACTGTATATCGTGGCTGTGGCATTTTTGTTTTTAAATTAAGGGGGTTTTTAATAGCTCATGGCCTGGCTGTTGGTGAAACCCTGCTGAAGTCAGCAGCTGCCACATTTTTAAAGGTTTTTAAAAACATCCTCTACAATTCAGTTGCCAAATTCAGCATTATCCCACTCAAAGTCAGATTCCCATCAAAATAACAGAAGATTCCCATCACTTCTGAATAGGAAAAAAAAAAAAGAAAAAAAACAACAGCAGTAGACACCACACGAAAGAAACCCCCTAAACAAGTAGAAATCCTGCAGTTCCCAGATAAAACTACTGGATCTCTGGCACTTATTAAGGACAACCGAACGGGCCAGGAGAAAGAAAGGGATTCTCAAAGTGGTTGCTAATGCTTCTTTTTTGTTCACTTCTTTCTTTTAAGTTTTGTTGTTCTGGTTTCCTTGTCACAAGATTTAAAAGCCTAAATAGCAACAGAAGGTTTGCATCATTCCCTTGTCTATTTTCACCATAAAACTGCCACAGATCAAGTTAGAAGTTTGTAAAATAACTGCAAAGCACTGGAATATGTGGGATGTATAGATATTATTATGGCTTGGAAAGTCACAAGTGGAAAATGTGAATTACAGAAAAGTTTTAATAGTGTTCTGTTCATCGTACGCCACTTAGTTGGAAAAAATAGCAAAGCTTTAAGCAATTCTAGACTGACAAACTTACTAAAGATGATTTTGATACCGAAACTGTAATTTCCTGGGAGCCCACAAGATGGTATAGTTCAGCTGAGAAGCAGCATAATCTTCACCGAGTTGCTGTTGCCTGGGCCATGAATATATAACATTGCTTACTAATTACTAACTCATTTTGCTAATGTTCCAGAAGCTCAATTTCAACCTTTTTTCCCCCCCCTCCATAATCTGTGTAAACATTTAGAGAGCTTTTCATTGCTTGCTTAGCCTTTGTTATCTATTTGAAAGAAAGTGAATGAATGCATCTTGTTGTTCCTTTAAGCATCTGTACACCATACTCTTTGGCTGCCTTTCTCTCATCTGATGTGTTTATAATGGGATGCAACTACTGACAGTGAGACACTGAGAAAACAGACTATTTGTCTTAAATCCAGTAAATCTGTCATACAGCTCAGCACGGCCATTACCGTGAAGCTGCTGGGCTTTTACTCAGTCTTCGTTAAAAAACCCAACCTGAGCCTAAATCAGAAATACAGCCTATTATCCAGTAAAACAGCTCTGCAAATGCACAAATCTGAAAGTTAAATCTGTCGTTTGGAGTCCGACAACTTTAGCTAGTCTTCCTGATGCTAAGTGGTGCTTTACTGACTCTTGCCATGATGCCATTTGTTCAAGAAAGAGAAATAAAGTACCTATAATGTTTCAAATGCAGTGTTTCAAGCAGCAAAGCCATTAATATCAAAATGACTTAGAGCTCAGAAGAATGAAATTTTGGCATAAATTTGGCCTACAACGGCAGCTATTTCAGCATGGATATAATCAGAGGATAAAGCAAGAAAAGCTTGGAAAAAGTCTGGTTAGAAAGATTTTTTGACATACATTACCATAACTCCTATGTTTTCAAGGGCTGTCTCCGCCCGTCGTTGCCCTGCTGATCTGCAGAGCCTGAAAGCATCACCCAAAAGCAGCTCCCACTTCCCAGCATCCCGCAACCCTCTAGTCGGATGCTGCAGAGAAAGACGTAAAAGCCTTAGAGCAGCCCAAGTCTCTACCTTAGCCCTTTCTGCCGGGCTTTACTTAGAAACCGGAATAAAGGAGCTCGGATTGAGCTGTTGATGCAGTGACAGCTAACAAGGCTCAGCCCCTGCTGATTACTTCCTCAGACTCATCATTGGAATACCTCGTCGTTATCTGCTCAGCCCAAGTTGCTAATAGGTAATAATCTGTGAAGAAAGAGCAGGAGCTATATGTAAGTAAGAGGCAGTATCTGCATAACATTCAGAAACGTGTACTCTCTATGGGAGGGGGCAAAAAAGCACCCTCGATTTTTTTTTTAAAAATACCTTGGAAAAACTGGGAAGCCTTCACGTGCAAACAGCGTGCAGGCTCTGTACTGAGCTGCGTGAGATGTAAGTGGTGCAAAGGCCTTATCCTACATCGCCTTAAAGCAAGTTACTATATTGCACGCTCGATAAAAAAATAAAGATCTTGGAATTAAATTAGGCTCGGAATAAGACAGAACAAGACTTTTATGTCTTTGCTTCTAGTATCATATGGTGATTTACGATGAAGGCTTTTTGAAAGGAAAAACCTTGGATCTTCAGGCTGTACAGAAGGCGAAATACACGATGTTTTATGTTAATTAAACATTTCATCTTTCACTGATTAAGTAACTAAGGTAGAATTTTATTTTTACAAAAAATGCCAGTAATATTAAAATACCAACAGATTATGAAGGGACTCTAAGGGTAAGGCATAGTCACTTTATATCACTGCTCAATGTCATCCTAAAAAGTACCTTCATTACTCTAAGGTAAAATATAACAAACTAAGTGCCGAATGGGAATTGTAAATGGAAGCTGGAACTCACATCAGGTGACAATAACTGAGGAACGATGACTTATGGCTGGAGAGGCAGCTGTAATGCCTCTGTGGCACCCCACGATTTCGACTCCCCGTGGAGAGGGCAGCGATGGGGACCAGGGAGGGAATCGCTGGTGATGCTGCCAGCGGTGCCGGGGCCCTGCGTCCCCTGGTGTGCCACCTCCCGTGTCTCCCTGCGGGGCTGCAAACTCCTCTCCCAGGCAAAAACGGTGCCGGATTTCAAGAGCAACCTATATGAGGGGCTATAACGTGACCTGCGGAACAGCGCTGTTACAGCCGAGGTGATATCCGCTGGGGATATCAGGGTGGTTCAGATCCCTGAAACGATAGCAAGCTTTCTGAGGAAGAACTGCACGACACCCTTTGCACTCCCGTTTTCGAGGTTAGCTTCACCAAAAAGACAAAGGTAAGAAACATTTCCTTAAAAGGGTGGCTGAGTCTCGGGCAAAGGGTGGTTGAGAGCAGCTTTCTCCTGCAGACCCTTGCCCTGGTCACAGCACACACCGTGCTATGTGGTAAACAACAAAAGCCATCCTGAGAAGAAGTAAGTAAACTCTAATTCATCATAGGATCGCAGAATGGTTAGAGTTGGAAGGGACCTTAAAGACCGTCGAATTCAATCTGCCCTGCCATGGGCAGGGACACCTTCCACTAGACCAGGTTGCTCAAAGCCCCATCCAACCTGGCCTTGAACACCTCCAGGGATGGGGCCTCCACAGCTTCCCTGGGCAACCTGGGCCAGTGTCTCACCACCCTCNTGTTTCTCAGGCTGTTACAAACCTGAAGTTGCATGTAGAGAATCGTACTGGGTTGGACAATTTAGAAACAGTGTAAAACTCGTTTCCTGACATTGTGCCACTAGTACAGGGCTTTTTTTTTTTAAAAAAAAAAAAAATTGGTGTCATAAAACGCGACGTCTGTGTCTTGCACTGTATATATGCCAAGGGATTAAACTTTCACAGGTCAGATTTTGTTAAGGCATCCTCTCTGCGATGGGAAGTGTCACGTGCTATCACCTCAAGGTGAAGGCAGTGCATACTTCCCACAACATACATTTTTCTTAGTGTTACCTCTGCATATCAAAGCGAACCAAAGCACTGCCAAAATCACGGCGTGAAAAGCACCCACCTGCTCTTTGGAGTTCCCTGGGGCGGCAGAAGGGCGGGCGCAGGCTGGCGGGATGGATAGAGGGAAGGAGAACCACAGCCGATCTGCCTGTTTGCCTGGAAACCTGGAATTGTTAGTGGGCATTTCCCAGAATGAAATGTAATTTGATAAATGTATGAACTTCTGACAGAACGGTGTGTGCACTGGGAAGCACCTGCAGTGATTAACGCGGAGAGCTGTTAATACACAGCCCTGGGTCAGAATTATTTCAACAGAAGCATTTTTCAGCAGAAAGTGCCATCAAAATGGTATCTGCAATTGTGTCTTTTTTATTCATCTTCCTTTTGCAGGACTCTTAATTTCAATTTCCCCTCTCCTAGCTCCCCTTGTTCATTTAGATTTTAAGCCCTTCAGAGCAGGAACTGAACTCGCTCCACATTTAAATCCCCTATTCCACAGTGGCATCCCTCCTTGTTTGGTGTCCCTTTCTTAACTATAATCCCAGGTATAAACTTCAATTAGAGAAAATACCTCGCGGAAATATTCTGCATCACTTGCCCAACCCTAGCTAAATGACAGAAAAAGTCAAGGAAAATAAAAGACAGTTAAAGAAGAAAACCAGAATGTGGTGTAATGAGCTTTTGGTGCCATATCATCGTGAATCGAGTTTTGATAAATCATTTCCTGTGAAATTTGAAGAATAAAACCCAAAGACTTGTTCAGCTGCTTATTCTGTTGTCTTGGATCTGGCTTTCTTCCAAAAGGGGTACACAACAGAGATGTCAGTGCGGCATTTTACATCCGAGTGCCAATATCAGTACGTATTTTTCAGAAAATAAAACTTCATTGTCAACCAAATTTATTTAAAAACAAATCAGCAGGACCTCTTTGTAATTATGTATGTGCCTAGGTATTTGCAAAATCTTTTATTTCTCTGTAATCCTTCAGAGGATGTAGTAGAAAAGGGCCGGTTCCCCTGAGTTTCCCCCGCTCGGGGTCTAAAAGGGTTTAATTGTCTGCACAGATGTTGGTCTCAGCAGGGTACAGTAGCTCTCTGTTATTTTTTAAAAGGGGGGGGAAAGTTAAAGATTTTGCGAAAACTAATACTCTTCATATTTTCTTGGGGCATCTCTGTAAATGCCTTTTCCCCGGCCGTCGCACTGGGGGCCGCCCTTGTCCGCCCGGTGCCTGGGGAAGCCCGAAAGCAGCAGCGCCGCGATGCTTTGCCTTTGGTGCAGGTGTAGTCTTGCTTTCCTAAGAGGGGGCTGTATTTTCCATATTTGCATGATATTTGCCTAACATTCTTAAGTTTACTCGACTTTTTCTTTTTTTTTTTTTTAAAAAGGCAATAAAACTTGCTTGAATCACGTACATCATTTTAAAAAATGCAAATTGTAGTGGAAGAAAGTATCGTATTTCGGTTACACATACAGGAAGGAACCTTGAACAAAGTGAGAATGACCGCCTCTCAAATAAGAAAGGAGGAAACCTTTATTAAATGATGAAATTAATTTGGTAGTTGCCTTTCTAAATCTAACATAGCACTTACACATTTTTTTAAATTTTTTAAATGTAATTTTGCTTTCATGCTTTCTGTTAAATTTAATACATATTGTGACTGGAAAGCATCTGCTAATATGTTTTAATAGTATCCTCAAAAATGAAAGAAAACTTCATATTTCTTCATTAATTAATGTTTCACATAATTCTTCACTCATTTTGTGCTAGCTCCTGTTCGTTCTGCCACAGTTATCTGAACCTCAATTACCACAATCTGCTTGGTTTTCAAAATAATCCTATACCCAAAAAGCTATTAATTACATTTAAAAGCACTACCATTAGCCAAGGCCTTAATTATGCAAACATATTCAGTGTCCCCATGACATTTGGATAATCAAGGTGGTACCGTCTATACAGCAGCCCTGTGTCTTTCTGCCCTCAGCTGAATAATCTTCCCTGCACCTGTTGTGCACCACGAAAATAATGGGATGTCTTATAAAATAATAAAAAAAACCCCAAACAATGACTCTGACTCCAGTTCACTCCCTGAAATAATATTCGCTTTTCTCCATCAGCAAAGGACATGGTCCAAGATACCTACAGATTATTAGTAGGCTTTTTACTGGCAGAATTTTGAAAGATGAAAGCTCTCCTTGCCTAGCGTGTTTTCTTTCAAATGTCTGTTTTTAGATCAATTATTAAAAAAAAATAAAAGTGAAAAGGTCCTCCAGTTATGTGGATCAATATCCAACAAATCATTGGCAGAAGGGAATCCCCATAAGGCACAATTAAATTCTGCAGCGAGCAAAATCCATGTACACCAGCTTTCTCACCACTGTCAAATGGCATATTCTGGAGGATACGTAATAGATACAGAATGACGACTAAATGTAGAAAAATAATAACTCATAACCGATTACTAGAACGATAGCTTGCAATCCTTGATTAGGATCCTCCGATTATCTTTGGATTTTAGTAGTTTGCTGCGGAGCAAACTGACTCCTTTTTTTTGCGAGGAAGTGCTGCTTCAGCCTGCGTGCATCGTTTCATCGTAAAATAAATTGGTGGCCTACATGTGATGTGCTGCAAATTGAAAGGGCATTTTGCTCCGCAACGGTTGCTGCAGGTGGCTTTGCGTGCACCGGGCGGATGTGCCGCCTCCTGCGCTGAAGCAGGTGCCTGTAGTTTTGGGAAGGCTGCTGAGGCTTTCCCCGCTCCGAGCCTGCAGGAGGTTCTGCCGGGACCCCGTGCTGGTCCCCCACCCCTTTGTTCCCAAACAAAGAAGTCTCGAGGTGAAAAACAACACAAATCCTTGCTCTGTCGTCAACATCGATGTCAAAATCTGTTTGTGCTGCTGAGCAAATCCAGTGCGAATTGCTTCCACCGAGGTTCCTCCTGTTTATCGCCCGCCTGCGCTATTCACTCATTTCCGACAAGGTTTGTAAAGGCAGTGCTCGGCAACCTCAGTACACCTTGATTCCTTTCTGTTTTCCAAGCCGGTGTATCTCCTCAGAGCTTTGCTGATATCATCTGATAACCTTCCTCTATTAAAAAAAAAATAAATAAAAAAATAAAGGACATCAATGACCATCATCTGCCCCGGACTCTCCGCGTTAGACCTGCAGAGCAGCCCTCTCCTTCCCGGCGCCACCTCGGTGCCAGTGGGGCAGCTTTTTTCCTTCTACAGAGCTCTCTCCTCTGCGTGTCTGCGAGTTGGACATCAGCGTCTTCCTTTTGCATTTAAAGTTAATCTGCTTGAGCCAAATTTCATCTGGGATTCTGATATTCTTGGGAACGCGGCACCACAGAAATGACAAGCCCTGTCATATTCACCGCTAGGTCCACGTTAAGCAGTATTTTAGAGCAGAGCTTCCCCGTCCTTCCTCTCAGAGCCTGAAATCACGTCTGAAAGCTTGCGCTGCCACGCGTCCACTTCAGACAGCAAATACTTGGCTCATCACAGTCTGCAGAGCACCTCTCTTGTCCTTGCTCTAGGGATGCCTGGCAAAACTGATTTTCTGTCCGTCCTCCGAAGAACGTCATTTTGTGGTTCTTACTATGACATGTGCAATTCAGACGACGAGAGAAAGATCTTGCCATTATTAATATTGATGTCCCTTTCCCTCTCCTTGGGCAAAGCTGATTTTCGTAATTAACAAAATGTTGTCAGTGCTGCATGGGAACACGGGAGCCCGTGAAACGTGGTGTAGAATTGGTTGTTACACTTATGTGTATCAAATGCTTTCCAAGATAATAGCATCTGGCATCAGAATCTGGGACGCAAATTATATTTGCTAATAAAGGCTGTAAGGAAAACATGAAATCAATGTCTCTTCTGTGAACAGAGAGGAACAGGAGTATTGCATTTTTTTAATGTAGTAGAATACCAGAGATTATTTGAGCATGAATTTCACTGGCATATTTACTATCATTTCTTCAGTGAAGAAAATTTGGAACAACTCTGACCTTATGCAAATTCATCTGTTCCCAAGCATTTCCATATGCCCAGTTACTGTAAATTAAAAAAATATAGATAAGATTAAACAAGCCAAGTGCTTACCATAAAATGGTGTATATATTCATATGTGAGATACTACACGTAAGAGGAAAGGTTTCAAAATACTGAGACATGCCCAAGAAGATAAAATGTTCATCTTCCTTCTACTGAATCAAAGTCAATCTTGGCTTTATTTAAATTCATGGAAAAAAACCCAGAATTTCACCTTGTGGGTGTATCCAGTAGGTTCTTGTAATTGCCAGAATATATTTGTAACAAGCAAACCAGTCAGTATTAAACTTCTATGCTAATTAATAAGCAAGCAGCATACTTTACTCTTTGTTTGATGGAAATACTGGACAAAACTTGCAGTGTCTTGGCTCATATGCCATATGCAGAAGAGAGATGTAGCCTGGAGTGTGTACGGCTCCACCTCCTGAGCAGGGGGGCTGAAAGGAAGAATTATCTTTGGATGGGATCAAACGCTTGTAATTAAGGTCGCCCTGATCCTTTGAGTTGTTCGTATCATCTGACACCTTCAGTCACGTTCATTCTGTGATGATTTTCCCACTGTCCGTGATGAGTGGGCCATAGATAATGATAAAATTAAGTCAGTTTTATCAGTCTTACAGGCAGGGACCGGTGCACGCTTATTTGTGTTTGTACTTTTATTCGTTTCCCCTCCTGGTTCCCACAGGGTAGCCAGCTATGTCTACGTGCCCTTTTTCCTTCACAAATTTGAATACGGCAGTTTCATTCTGTGGCTGGCAGTCAGGTACATTGACGTCTCCAGTGCCGAAGCACTTAGGCTTGTTCAAAAGCCAAACAAAATGCCGTGATTATGTTCCATCGTTGAGCCATGCTTTGAGGCTGAAGAGTGAGCTTCTCCTGTCATCTCTGTCTATCAGTCACGGGTACTGTAGAAATGCCTGGGCTCCACATCCTCACCTTGTTTCTTCTGGCTAAAAGGTGATTTAAGAAATTCTCTGTTCTCGTTTAAGAGTGCAAGAGTATTGTAATGTCAAGCTCAGATTTATTTACGGCCAGCGAAGAGAGGGAAACACCAACATTAAAGATGGGAAACCCTGGACCCAACAAAAGCCTCTTGCAGTCTGCAGGGTGCGTTCTCCGTGATTATGGCAGCGATAGTAAAGGTGCTTCCTTTGGATTCAGGTGGGAGTCGGAAACGGAAATGGAAATGGAAATATGAAAGGAGTTGACTGCTGTCCCAACAGTTTCAGCTCGGTAATGTCTCTTGTACAGCCGGAGACTGCAGTAGCCTGTGTTTACCTAGAGGACTCTTCAATAATGTATGGGCGGCTGAGGAGCGTGCTATAAATCCGGCGGGATTGAAACAGCAGGAGATAGGGGCTGCTTTAATATCCAGATTGGCTCAGAAACTTATGCTTTGAGGGTTTCCCAGTGTGGCGTTACCATCACAGCAATCCTTCCATTTTGTACCCATCGACCCTTCTCCTCAGGAAGGAATAAAAGAAGATAAAATCTAAATTTTCACAAAAAGGAGCACAATTTGTCTACGGCAGTTGATAAAAGTCCATAATTAATAGGATGGAAACTGAAAGAATGCAAAAAATACGCTTTTTCCAGGCATAGATCTGGCTATCCCTGAATACAGTGTGACTGTTCTGGCTGGCTTTGCGAGGCAGCGGCACGGCACGTGCTCTGCGACTGCAGAGGAAAACGTCACCCCTGGTCAGCACAGGCAGCGCAACGCTCCAACCAAGAACTGAAAAGTGCCATCTCAGATACAAACGTCGTCTTTAAATAATTTCTTCTGTGTCGCATAGATTGGATTAAAAGTAAAGGATGGGATTAAAGGATTTCCTTTTTGTTTTCTCTTGTTTCGTTTGCTTCTCAGTTCAGAAACAGCCAGTGAAAAATCCCTTGGGGACAGAAAAGGAAGGAATTGTCTAAACACCATAATAGCTTTTCTTCTCATAATTACGATTTTTTATCATAAAAACAAAACAACGTATATCTCACTTCTACCTCTCTGTTCATCAAGTGTTAAGCATACTGCAGCTTTCATAAAGCGTTAAGTGTACTGGAGCTACTGATGGGCAACTGGTGGCCATCAAGGGTTTTTTTCCATCCACATTTTTTTTTTTTTTTTTTTTTTTTTTTTTTTTTTTCCTGACAAGGGAACACGTGCATACCCACCAATCTCATAATTTTAAAACTGAAGAAGATGTTGGTTCCGCAAAGGCACTAAATTGTCTTTACTTTGCAGTTTGAAACATGCAGAAGTTTCCTGTGGCTTCTTTCATTTCTGTCTTCTCATTTTTGGCCGTAATGTGGACGTTACAGAGAGAGAGGGAGAGGGAGGGAGTAAGGGAGGGGGTTCTTGAAGGCAGGAAAGAGAAAGAGGGGAAAAAGGAGTTAGAACAAACACGGACATAACTGGGTCTATTTAGCACCCTCGCCCCTTTTTTTTTTTTCTCATTTGTTAAGAAAATTCCACTTCACCTTAACTTAAAAAGGATGAAGTAGACCTACATAGATGCACGCTCCGTGTATGCAGTTAGACATACTGATGTCGTAACTCAAGTTGTAATTGCTCCTCTGCATGTGAAGAGCTTTTGTTTGCCTTGGTATTTCTTAGCAAAGAATTTCATTTAGCATGCATACAAAATCATGAGCGAATTTTGATTTCTATGGGAATTCCATAGACATGAGGTAAGAAATAAGGCAAGGAGGTTGCTCTACCGAAACAGCAGGAACCGCGGAGGAAATGAATTCGGCGGTACAAGGGCTGCCTTGCTCTGGATGGTCTGTGTGGTCACAGCTGGCAGACGACCTAAATGATGCCTTTGAAAAAGTTAACAGGTGGTCTCACAAATACGGTTTTTGCAGGTTCTGGAGGGGGCCATCAGGGAGGGAAGGTTGAGCTGCTCCCCCTGTAATTGCTCTCTTGGTGGAAACTTCCCTCAGAGGTGCTGATTACTGATCAGTACTGACCCGGGCTGCGACACAAAAGGGCAGAGATTTGGTGTACCCCCACAAATGCCCTGATTCACCCAGTCTGTAAGAATGTAGGACATGCCGTAACACGTTCTGTCTGTCACACATTCAGCCAATAAAGTTCCTAATAAACAGATATAAATTGTTCTCTACCTTCCACATAAAGAAGGATCTAAAATACTGGGTGGTGTAAAAGTCAACAAAGAGGAACTACACCAGACATCAGGCAAGTGCAGGATATGGCCCAAAGAACATGGCTGCAGACTCCGCTGTAGCATTGGAAAGAATAATTATTGATAAAACCGACAGTTCTGAGATACTTTTGCTTGGCATGCAGGTCTTTCAGACTCTGCTTTTAAGATTTAAAATAAAGAGCTCAAGGGTAAAGTTTGTCTATCTTTGTGTCTGTATATTAGAGGTACTTGTCTGTGTGTTAAACAGTTTTTATTCAGTTCTAGGCAGATCTTCTTTAAAAAAAATGGCTTCATCTTGTGCCTGTAAAATTTGAAGGATTTGAGAGACATATGATGATTAGGAAATTTCAAAGAAATGTTTTCATTTAAACCGAAATATAAATATTTTAAAGTGAAAAGACACCATGGTATTCTGCATTACAGTCATTGCTGTAAAATATTTCTATTGCTCTGGCCTGCCATGACTTCCGATATTTGCCAAGATAGCCTAGTCGCACATCTACCGCAGGAGGAGAAAATACCTCAAAGGCAATCTGTGGTATTCATATTAACACCTTCAGAAACATAACCCTCTTTTAGCTACAGATGTAGGCAGCTTTGCTGGACCTCCATCGCCTCTGCTTGGAGAGGAAGGATAACAGGTTCCTGATATTTTTTTTTTCTTAGCCTGTATCACTGAGTTAAATAGATTTTTGTTTGCAGACGTCAGTGGCTTCTAAACAATGCCACCGTTGTGAAGGCCTGCCCTCGACACTGCAGCTGCCTGGCGTGGCTTTCCTTTCGAGGAAACCGCTCCCAATTATCTTTCCCCTTAATAAGCATTCCTTATTTCTGAGAAGTTGTAACCTAGAGGCTGAGGTTGTATTGTTATGACAGCGCAACTGTGTATTGATGTCAAGCTTGTAGGTCCCTTATCAGTTGTCTGCCTCAGCGTATTCAGTCTAGGACAAACATCGTTGAGGCGACTTCATTTACAGAAGTCCCTGGAGTGCTCAGAAATCCCAGATGCTATCAGGGAGTATCAATAGACAGGGGTATAACGTAACGAACTGAAACCTCATAGCCCCATGTGCTCTTGTAACTCCGAGACCTGAATTTTCCTCTGGGCAGCACTGTAGGACCTGCCAGCAATGGGGGATCCTTCGCTGGCATGCAGCATCCCACAGCTTGCTCTTCAGCAGTGCTGGTGGCTGCCGTGGCCTTTCTCACAGCACGTTCAGAAAGTTTTTTACACTTGTAAAGCTTCCCCATCGTTCTCGGAGCGTGCCTAACTAAACTAAGCCTCTACTTGCAGAATTAGTTTCCAGCTTGAAACTGTGGTTGGCTACTGCGGCAAAACTGAATGCTTTGGGGTTGGAACTAGATGATCTTCAAGGTCCCTTCCAACACAAACCATTATATGATTCAATGACCAAGGTTCATTCACTGAGACCTCATTGATAACGATTTTGTATCTAGCACACGGACGCAACTCTACAAATATGACCATGATGAATGTTACTCCAAAAGTATATTTTTGCATTTCTCCAGACTATTTTTTCATTACCAGTGAGAAAAACAGGCTAAAGCTTCCAAGTATTTTGTGAAATAAAATTGTGAAGTTTTATTTGGTCAGTCACTTTTTTTTAAATTTTGATTTAAAAGGTTTTATAGTACTGCATAAAAATACATTTCAAAATGAAAAGTGGCTTTGAAAGAGAATGTCAGAAGCTTACCATGAATGACATGGTGAAAAGAATTATGACATCTTGAAAAGAAGGTATGTCTATTTTTTATCCTAAATATAGGACTGTTGTAGCTAATAGTTTTTGCTAGAATAAACTTTGACTCTCAATGACATAGAGGTATCCCCTGTTCCTGACAGAGAACTAAAAGATTTTTTTCCTCACTGCCTTTAGGTGCGTGAATTTACATATATCATCCGCCATACTGTGCTGGGTTTATAAGGCTGATAAAAATGATGTATGAGGGTCACATTACATTTTGAAAAGACCGTGTGTGGAAAAAAAGCACACAGAAGGAGAAGGAGACAAAACAGAAGTCATTATCTGTGAAAACAGGCCCAGATTTGACAAACAAAGCTCAGCCCAGAAAAAACATGTACTTCTGCCTATACAGAAGCATGCGGCTTAATGGGGCTCATGTGGGCATTAGGCTGGCTTGGCAAGGACTGCTGCCAGAAGACTGAAACTGGAGCAAAACAGGAGGCAGATATAAATCAACTTCAAAAATGGAGTTGAAAGAAATACGAAAGAAAGAAGCGTTTGTTATATATAGAATTAAAAGCTAGCACCAGGCAAGTATTCCCTTTTATCGTTGGTACGTGTCACTCTGCACTCAGAAGTGCTTCAGAGGGCTCAAACCCCCCCAGAAACGCATGTAAAAATCAAGTATTCCATCCCAAGCGAGATACAAAGAAGTCGCAAATTAGCCCCGTAGTTTAATACCAGATATCCATTCAGCTATTACACAGGTTTTCTTCATGGCCACTGCCGAGTTCGGGTGTGCCAGCTGGAGTACCTAAACGCCCACCCAGTGGGGATGTCCATCGCTTCCCACCCCTCCGAGAGCCTGAGCGGTCCCCGCGGAGGGACCGCCTGAAGTCAGCGGTGCTTCTCGGTCCCCCTCCCCGCGCCCGTCGGTGGGACGCTCAAGGTGACGCTTTGCATGTGTGCTCCCGTGGGTGGCAGTGGGGAGGCGTGCGGTTCCCGATGCTGCCCAGTGCTCCCCTGGTAATTTTTCGGCTGCGAACAATAGCGTTTTATGTGCGTGAGTGCTGCCAGACGGTGCTGGGAGAGGGAGAGCAGCTGCGGCTCCCACCGTGCAGCCCAATCCCCCCCCACCCCATCTCTCCTCCATAGCCAAGTCCCCGCCGATCCCCTGCGAGCAAATGGAGCCCGCAAATCCACCCCTAGAGCCGGGTGGGTTTTGCTTCTTGCCCTCACCGATAGCGTCATGAAGCTGGAAGGACAGGGCTGCGTGTTCGCTCCCCTGCGCTGCCGTTCATTGCTCCTCATCTTCTCCCTGCCACCTTCTGCCAGTCAGATGGCAGCAGGGTGAGGTGCTTTGCCAGGACGTAAAAGTCCCGGTGCCCTGCCGTGTTTGAGTACCGTGTCCTGTTGCCTCTGCTTTACTGGCCATAACCGGCGAGTGGCAGCTGCATTTAAATGTAAATCAATAAGGCTTTCCTTTAGATAGCCACAGCTGGCATATTTTTCTCCTCCAGGCTTTTCGGTATAAAGAAATTGTGGTGCTACCTGCGACCTAGCGAGTGCCTGTAATCTGGCCTTCTAGGAGAAAGAGGACATACGCTAAAAGGACACGTCCTGGCAAAACCCTCCGGAAGGTCTCGTTTGCCTTCCAGACATGCAACTCCAGTGCAAACCTCACGCTAAACATGAAGATCCAGCTTCTCCCGATTGTTCTCTATCATTTGTGTGTTTTGGCTCCCCTGTGAACTTTAGAAACTGTAATCAAAGGTGTTGCAAAATCCATCTGTACTTCCCCTCTTCAACAGGAGCTTGCAAGAAGGAACATGACTGTCTGCCCTGGTGGTTGCAGCTCTGCCTGGCAGGTGGAGACTTGTGGCCTGATCTCCGTCTCCCGGGCTCCGCACAGCTCGGTTCTCCAGACCAAGGCATTTTCTATTCTCTTTCAAGAAGTGCAACAGCTACCACGGGAGCTGTGAAAAGCGGCTTCCATGGAAAGACGCTGACGACTCTCTTTTTGGTAGTATTACCTAGCCTGCCTTTTGCAGCCCTGAGCATCTCCGGAGTTCACTCCTCTGGCCACACTTCCCGGCGGCCCCTCAGAGGCTGCTCTGGCTGGACTCGCTGTTGTGGGGCATGGCTGAACCTGCCTCCCTAGTTCGAAACGAGGGATGACAGGACAAGGTATAGGAGACACAGCAAGCTCCGGCACAGATGGCAAAGAAAATGTAAACAAGGAGGTGTGAAATCTGCCTTACGCTGAACAAAATCCCAAAGGGTAGCCCTCATAAATGTGCATTATTCCCTCCTTTGCAGTAAACATTTACTCAGGTGCCACTTAACTGTCACCGTTTCGCTCCTTCTTACATAGAATCCTGCTTTCTTTTTTTTTTTTTTTGATACGTATCCGGCATATCAGCGGCTGCCAGCCGCAATTCCCTGACGTGGATGCCGGCTGCCGGGGGCTGGGGGCAGGTCTCTGGATGGAGGGAATTGAGCACCACTGATTCAATTAGCCTCCTGTGACTCACGGCTCAGAGAAGTGCCAGGAATTGATGGGCTTGGGAAAGTACTTATTTTTTTTCTAATCAGGAAAAAGCAAATCCCAGGAAGCCCAACAGAGCATATGAACATCAAAGAGTCCAAGAAAGCCAGGCTGGCCAAATCCCAGTACTGTGGAGGCGAACCCAAGCAGCCTAGCAGGACTCAGTGGAACCAAGAAAACCTCATGATATTTTCAACATCTGCATAATCCAGTGAGACAATAAATTATTTGTCACCTAGTTGCAGAGAGCCGATTTTAAAATCGAGGTCTGGGAAATTGTTGGCAAGCTGACAGCTTTCCAGTTTACTTCTCTTTTTTTTTTTTTTTTTTCCTTTTTTTTTTTTAAATTTTGTG
>VYXH01000334.1:1375230-1399195 GCA_013397275.1 Burhinus bistriatus
TACCTTTTTTTTTTAAAGTATGTGGCTCCAAACATCGAAGGAACATCAAAAACCAGAAGTATCTGAATAAATAAGGTTCTTATTTTAATACAATTGCTTAATTTTGCAAATCATAGACAAACCATTGATTATTTTTCTGTCGTCAGTACAACATTTTGTTGAATTGCTAGTAGATAATATTATTTCCAGGCTAAGGATATGCTTTTGTTCGCCTATCAACAAACATATCTCTTATTGTAACAGAAGATCTTGTATTCATGCTTCAGAAGACAAGATAATGAAGAAGCTATTATCAGAAATTGTCATTTTTGTAGCTACAGCTGTTCTGTCATAATTCAGGTCACCGACTTCTGTAGTTCCCCCAGAAAAGGAAAATCAGCCATTCCAGACCTGAGAAAGAATTGTTTGATTCTAGACTCACATACAGAAGAAGGAGGAGACAAAAAAAGGGTCAGGCTGATGTACAGAGATGAGTAGCATAGAAAAATAAATACTGATAGTGTATATTACAGAGCAAGAAGTTTTGATGTGGTGGTGAGGAATTTCCTTCTTCCTAGGTGTTTTAACTGAGGTCAAGGGTAGGACAGATGATATTAAGTCAGCAGAAAAATGTGAGCTCCCAAGAGGTCTACCCCCCTGCTTTGACTTGGACATGGGCATTAGTTGCTTTAGAAGGGGACAGCTTTAGACGAGTCACAATCTATAACTATTCACATGAGCTAAAGGATTGGTTCCCCACCGTTAAACACTATCAAAATTTCAGTTTTATTACTTAATTCAAATGATGGATAGATAAATAAAGATTTGTATGAGTGGTTTGCTTTATCTAACCCACACACCCCCCAAAAAACCCCAAACAGTAAAGACAACACCAGCAACGATTTCACCAGAAGCACTGTAATTTCAGAGCATTCATTTTCCCCAGGTATTCTGATAGCTTCTTTTGAGATCATCACGAGGTAAATCTGAGGTTACCTGTGATAATGAATGAACCTGAGGAAAAAAGTAAATATAATAAACCCAGCAGACTGGAACAGTAAAGCTGTCTCACTGAGAGAGGGCAGCAGCTGTGAAGAAAAAAGCGCTCATTTCTCTTTGGTTAGAATTGATTTTTTTCTGGTTAAGAGGTAGAATATGTTCCTTTTTCTGTGTTCTTACCAAGACTCAAGAAGAATTAGGACTGTGGAAAGAAGACCTATTAATCTTGAGATAACGTCTGTCTTCAAATAACTACAGTATGAAATTGCAGAGCATAAAAAATGATGACCATCACCCAGAACCAAGGTGGGAGCAGTTCTGTTCCGTTTGGTGCTGTTCAATAAGGCTGGTGGTAAAATGACACCCAGGATGCTCCAGGCAGGTGTTTCCTCCTCATCTTCCCCTCCCCATCGGGCCCAGATCTAGAAATATCCACCCGCATTCCTGCTTTTATAACTGGCTATTACCCCGATAAACACACGGCTTGTCACAGTCTATCGCTAGCGGGCCTCACTCATGGATATCTTCATCGACGTCAGTGCAAACACGGGCCAAATATCGGTAAGACAGCTTTAAAGTTGAATTTTCTTGCAGTAGTTACGTCTAGGGGAAACAGTTATTCCGTTATTCCTGTGTTCTTCACAAAGGCTAGCAGTAGGTCTTAGTGTCTGCAGCTGTATTTTTAACCGTCGTGAAGATCAGCGGGTTTATGAATGGAAAACGTGTTGGTGTTGACTTCGTTCAGAACCTAGACGGGACCCGCACGGCCTCTGTGCTGGTGCTTGTGCAATTTCCCTGCGTTGGCTGGTTTGTTGCATGCTCACTTACACCCTCAAGTTCAAGGCCTCGGGTGACTCCAACTGCAGCGGCTCGTGTTTGACATATTTCGACGTATCAAACGTGCCATGAGTAAATGATACAGGTACATCTTCACGGATGAAAAACCACTACCGTGGTAATCATGCTGAAGCGGGGAGAAGAGGTCAGCATACGGTTTTATTTTTGCACTGCACGCGCTGCAGGGTCCTCCATCGGCCACCACATCCGCACCGCAGAGGGGACGTGCCACACAGGCTTTGATGGGCTTCCAGCAACCAAGCAGGTCATTCTCCATCCAACAGACGTTGGAGTCAGCACCTCACATGAGCCTGGTGCCGCATCAGGTTCTGACTACGAGCGTGCTACCAATTAACCCCATTATTTATTATGTGAAACAAACAAAAGCCAGGAGTGTAAACTGAGAGAGTGGGGTAAGGAGGAGACGTGAGTGGAAGCAAATACTCTTCAAAAGGCTCTTAGATGTTGCTAGATTTATTAACTTATTCCCTAAGTTTTCCTGCCAAAATAAAATTTGGCAAAAGAGGGTTGTTCTTTAAAATGTTACTGAATGAGCACAACGTGGCAATATCAGTTTTGAAAAGACTTTTGAAGAGCAGCCCACTACTTTTTCAGTTGTGTTGCCATGGCTTTCTTGTTTATTTTCTGCTGCCAGGCTGGATTTGATCTGTTTGCTTTGGGTCGTTCAGCTTATGACATAATAATTAGCATTGTTTGCTAGCAAAACACATTATCAGGAGGAAGTGTCATCTAAAGGTTGGTACAAAATTAGGAGCCTGGAGAATGGCATCTTCTTCCTTGCAGAGACAATAATAAAGCCTGGTCACATCACCTCTCTTTACCGCTGTTCCCTCGTCTGATTTGTCTGCTTGACTTTTCCCAGAAGACATCCCGGAGACGGTGAACAACACCTACAAGGGGTCCCAGCTTCAGCTGGAGTTTCTGAGTGTTGCCACTGTTAATTCTTTTAACGCAATCCTGACAACGTCCTTGTCCCAATGTTAAAGGTGGACAGCAGAGTCACAGCTCAGATGTCACACAAGGGCATGACTAAGAGTCCTGAAGTATAAGGAATAATAAATAAAATTATACGACTGCTTGGCCCAGAGGCTGCTAATTAAGACAAGGCTGTGCAGACTATTTAGCAAATTCAGGTATGTGGGAGATAAATCAAATGGAACAAAATGATTAAGGTTGAAGCAGCACACCAATCTGGAAAAGCAGAGGAAACAGTAAAATCTGTACTGAAGGTATGTGCAATTGAAGGTAAAGAGAAATAACAAAAAGGCTCTCGCAGTGATCCATAAAAGAATGTTTTTAAGATTTCAACTGAACAAGTTAAAAAACAAAAACAAAAACAAAAAAAACCCCAAGGAAAGCAATTTTAGTCTCAAAAAAAAAAAAGAGAAGAAAAGAAAAGAAAAGCCCATAGAATTGCTGGAATTCAAGTTAAAGTGCAGCAACAGGAGCCTTAAATTCTCTAGAAACCACTAAAATTTTTCAGTATGATCTAGGAAGGAGAAAATTTCCTTCACAAGTGGAACAAAGATTAATTTACTGGAGGAAGGGGACCTTATAACATGCAAGGAGAATTAAAGTGGCTTCAAGGAAGAGAAATCATGCATTTCTTCCTGTGATAACAAAGTTGAGCAGAATAGTGAGTAGCACCTAATACTTTTCATAAGGTTAAAACAATTTTTGAATTTCATGATATCTCAGGAATAATTTTCAAGCAACACATCATTTGCACTATTATTTGATTTTTCAAAATATTATTAAAATAGCTATTTTTTTTAATACCTTAGATATGATATGAAAAAAAGAGTGAGAGAGAGGGAAAGAAAGAACAGATTTCACTTGTGCCAATACTGCCAGCAAAAATAGAGGATTCTGTAGATTCCAATTATCCTTGTTCTTCTAATTTCCAAAATCATTTTGATATGGTGACTGATTTCTAAAGCCACATTTAAAAAAAAAAAAAGTCTAACAAAAATAAGATAGCAGACCCAAATAAACCCCAGGTTACCTGAAAAATCAGTGGGGGTAACAAAATCTTAATGTGCCCAGCTTGGTGGTTGAAGGTGTCCTCCCTCCAGGCTGCTCGTCCAGGTCACGCGTGGGCTGTGGTCAATGGAAGCATCATATGTGGTAGCGTACCGTGATCGCCTGGGATTTTGTGACGTATTTTTATGACTGAAATGATGGCTATTTCAGCCTTTACTTAGATGCCATCATCTTCCTCTGGCTTTGTGGAAAACACTTAGGAGGGCACATTTAATAGTTACTCTTTTTTTTTGCTTAAAAATAGTACATAATTAGGTAGTTTCTTCAATTTTTCTTTCCTATCTTATTTTGGATGTGTTTAACCACCTTTTTACCGCCCACTGAACAGCGTAATATATATAATAGGAGTTGGTAGGTTTTTGACTGACATCTGCAGTCCAAATCTGGACTTTCACAGCAGGGAGAGCGCTTGGTACTTTTGGAACCGGCAAAGGCCAGCGGGTAAAATATTACAGACAGGGACTGCGAGCAATAGGGTTTCCTGCCAGGGGAATGAAGACACTGGTGTTCCCAAGCAATGATCCTTCTATTTCCTCCCCAAAAGCATGGCTGGGGCTCTTACTGCAGAGGGAGGAGATGTGCGCGGAGATGTGCTGCTTAGTGCATTTACACTGGGACCTTTCCCCCGTCGCTGGCCCTGCTCAGCCCTGCTCGCCTTCCTCTTCAGACCTCTGTAGGGTCAGCCGTGGGGGGCCAGTGGGGTGACCGAGGGACTGATCTTCCTCACCAATGTCCCACCAAGCATCCGTTTCCCTCAGCAACCGCGGCCATCCAGGTTTGCCCACCAGTTCTGCAAGAGCAGAGCACAGGCAAAGAATTTGATAGCTTGGATCTCTCCCTGTTTGCCACAGTGAATGTACAGCGATGGCATGAGCTAGTTTTATAGCCTCTGGGTCTAATACAGTGAGATATTATTCCCCTTGTAGATAACATCTGGGGCTGTGGTAAATTCTGTTAATTGTCATAGAGTCAGCTGCTACCAAGGTGATTCGGTTGCTTCCCTCCTGGAGATGGCTGCCTAGTCCAAGGTCACCACAGCACTCTCAAAACACCCCCTCTGCCTGCTTAATCATATAATTTTTCCCCCTTTTTTTGGAATGGAGTTCCTTCATTGTGGCACTTTGGCTTCACAGGGAAACCTCATTGCAGTAATGCTTGAGCCCCAAGATAAAAAAGCATGAGGAGTTTTTATTTCCCTACTGTTAATTGTAGCAGATACGTAAATCTCAGCTCAGAAGAACATTTAGCATTTTTTCAATGCAACGATGGGTTTTGTAGAGGAGTCCTTCAGACATGAAAAGCTAGCGAATAAGAGCCTGCTAACAGTAACTTTCTGTTACAGATATCCCTGATGGAAAGCGGTAGCAAAGGGCTTTTCTAACCCGTACGTATCTATATCTATATCTATATCTATATCTATATCTATATCTATATCTATATCTATATCTATATCTATATCTATACCTATACCTATACCTATACCTATATCTATCTATATAATCTTCTATAACCTATATCTGTATCTATATCTATATCATAATCTATAACTTATATCTATGTAATCTATATCTATATAATCTATGTCTATATAATCTATATCTATATCGATATTGATATCTACCTCTAGATATCTCTATATTTATCTGCTTTAGAGCTTAACCCCAGCTGTGGAGTGCTTCCAGGAGGGTGCTGTGCTCTTAGGTGGAACCTAAGGTTGTGGCAACTAGTCTGGTGTGAAAAGAAGTTGCAAATCAGAAACAAACCCGTGTGCTGTTAACCAATATAAACATCACTTGACTGAACGAAGACAAAGTTTTAATTTGGAAAGCATTCCTTCTTAAAATTGATGCTGTAGCGGGTAGAAATTCAAACACGTTGCCTTTGCTGTCCAGAATTCGGGTTAGGTAATGAGCACCAGAGAGTTTTCATTGACAGCCTTCCTGAAAAGTTTTATGCTGTTTGAATATTGTGATAGTTATTCCAAGTTTCTTCAGAGACCTAACGCCATATAAACAACAAGCCAGTACGTAGAGAAAGACACTCGAGGTAGCGTGAAGTCTGTGTAGTGTTTTCTTCAGAAAGTATTTTCTGCTAACAAAAGGAGCAAAATAAACACGGGACTTCCAGGCAGTTGAGATTGCTCTGCAGAGCCTAAAAAACCTTGCTTGAGGGAAGCACCTTCTGTTGCAGACAAAAGAGTTAATTCACCAAAGCTATGGAAAGAACTCTCTTCCCCAAAGACAAGATCTAATGACCCCTATAAAGAGAGCCATATTGTGATGCTGTAACCTGATTAGAGGGAAAGAGGGTCTTTGTGTCTTTTAGTCTTTGCACTAACAGGAAAACAAGGTGTTCTGCAATAAATAGGAAACTTTTTTTCTAAAGCTTTATGGTCTTCTGTGCTATTTTACAAAATACCCTATATGTTACTCACCTCAAAAAGCCACAATTAAAGCGAAGTGATTCTTCTCTTTTCAAACGTCGGGCTGGCGGGGAGAGCAGGGTTAGCAATGGGAAAGCCAAGACGCTGCTCCTTTGAAGCAAGCAAATGCGATACTCTGGTTTTAAGGCAATTGCTGTATGTTTGGGGCCCAGGGAGATGGGAACGTATCTCGCAGCAGGACGAGCGCCTGCGGGTCAGCCCGCAAATGGCCCTTGGGTGGGGGCGCAGGGCTAGGGACGGCTGCCCCCAGTGACTGAGGAGATCGGCCCCCTTGCTTTAGGGAGGAGGTGACTAAAAGGAAACATGCAACTGAGCAGAATAAAGAAGGAAATACAAGAGGTGAGCTAGGCTTGCCCATCCTTATGAACACAAAAATAACGGCAAGGGGCATTGGGTGGACGGGGGTTTTACGTTTGCCATGATTTCATGGTACACGTGTTCACTCCGTGACTGGTGGAACTCAGCCCAAGACATTTTGAGGTTTAGCATGATTTTAAAAATAGCACTCATTTTTATTGAAAGAAAGATTAGAACTTTTATTTTTTAAAAAAAGACATCTCCCTACCCAAGAAAATAACAGGTACGGAAGGGAACTGTTGCATTTCAGAGCGGAAACCTAGGAAAAAATTGTCCTTTGGGAGAGCAGTTCAAGCAAATAGCTGTGTGATGCAGGGTTTTTAACTCCCTCCTCTAATGCAGTTCATACCAACCACTTTTAAAGAAAATTAGAGTTGATGGACCATTATGTTTAGTCCCTGTGACTCCTGGGAGCCAATTTGTGTTATACTATGCAAGCTTTTTTACAATTACCGCCAGTAGTAATGCCGTACCCGGTAGCTGCCTGTTGTTTAAATGAAGGGAGATGAGATCTAGTAAAGATCTCGTTTGATTTCATAAAGAGGTGATATATTTGCCTGAAAGAAAAAAAATCCCCATATTCTGCTTTTTTCAAATGCTCTTAGGGTGAAAAGGGAAAATAGGAGGCTGTTAGGAAAGATCTGAAAAGCCAGGAGAATGCTAGGCTAAGCCACAGTTTGCAGCACCAGCTCCAAGTCTCCTTGTCGGTGGCTTTCCTTGGAAGGGTGGGGACAGAAAAAGCAGGAGTCAGGGCAAGGTTTTGGAGGAACCTCTCTGCTCTTCCTTTGTAGGTGGCTTAAGGTTGAGTACACTGGGGTCGGGGAGCCCCGGGACAAGAAAGGCTGATGTGCAATTCCTTGTGAGGGATTTTTGTGAGCTCACTTCGGATTTGGCAGAAAAAGAATGTCCTTTAGGTCAATTAGATTTTCCCTCAGTGCGTTTCTGCCTTGTTGATCACTAAGTCCCTTTTCTGGTAAAGTTTTTGCTCTCTAGCTGTAAAGTGATCGTTCAGAGGATGGGCTTGTCTGGTGGAGGGGGTGAATGTCTGTCTATTGCTATGACGATCCGTCCCTGCCTCTATTTGCGGAGATGGATATTTTTCCACCACCTAGACATCAAAGCTAGCAATCCGCCTATTTCCAGCTGGCGAGAGGGCAGTGAAAAGAATAATATTTGGGAGAGGGAGAGGTTTTGTTGTCTTCTGAATTCTGAATGAGTGTAATAACTGTGGGTGTGAGAAGGGGCTCACTGAAGAGAGACATCTCCCATGAATATTTGTCCGTGATCACCCTATCTAACAGACCCCACTTCCTCTTTTGTTTTTAGAGGGTGGTCTGAAAAGCTGAATTTAGCGCGTTCTTTTCCCATGAGAATCAAAGGGCGTGGGGGAAAAAAGATACGTGCAGTGCCTCCTCCTCAGCCTTGACTTGCAACCAAAACTTTATTTCCCCTGGCATTAAACAAGGTGAGCGGTCTGGATCGACACGTGGCCAACAGACCATCCTCACAATTCACCTTCTGCAGGCGACAACTGTTGCACGTTCTCTAGGGCAGCAACAACAGGGTGTACCAGGCCTCAAAGAGTTATACGTCACCACCAACAAACTTTGTAGCTAGGTAGGGCTAAACCAGATAGCTGGTTTAAAGCCTTTCCCTTGCTCTGCCGTCATTGATACTACTGAAGTATAGATAGATATACGCTAAGCCTCTAGGTATGACTATAAACACAAATATTAAAGTTAGGTATTGTTTACTTGCGCCGAATGAGATTTGCTAAGTATTCAGGTGCGTTCATAGAGATGATAAAAAAAGAAAGCCTTTGAACTTATGCCATCCTCATTCAGTCCCTCCAAAGCACGATAAGCGGGAGGAGATAGCAAGCTACCGGTAGGGGAATTTGTGGGAATACCAGAAGGGAATAGCTCGAAGAAAACAAGGGCATTCAACAGTACTTCTAGTAAAATGGACGTTGATTGTTTTGTGAGTGTTTTCCACAGATAATAAACGGAGAAATTTTGACACCAAGTTAATTACAAAAAATAGGACTGCGCTCTAATGGCTAATTACTATCCATGTAAGCTGACAAATGGCAAAGCCTCCCGGTTTCACTATTAATAAGCTGCATCCAAGAGCCTGAATTAAGATGCCAGTCTAGAGAATGAAACACATGCAAATATCTTAACGCTTTGAGAAGCCCTCTCAGCACCCAGGTTTAGCTGGTTAATTTTGCTCTTGTGCCTAATCTGCCCACACATCCCCACGTCAACAGGCAGCTCATTAATCAAATCTCCCACTTTGTTTTCTTCTCATTTGATATCACAACGGGGCATTTCTCTCAGCAAAATAATCCGAGTAGACAAGAATATGCCCTGGGCTGGAAAATCTCTGCCCTTGGAATGAGCTTCTGGCAAGCACGTCAGATGAAAAACAAACCCAAAAGGGGGGAGTGGGCATGAACGAGCATGACACCTCCTCCTTGTGTGGAAGTGCCCTCACTTGGGAATGGGGACGGAGTTGCAAAATGCTCATTAAAAAACCCACAAATATTTATTCCAGAGCTAAGGTAAGGAGCCACTATCTCCCTGAAATACATCATTAGGGGCATGAATGTAAAACCAATAACACAATTACTCTCAAGGAAAGATGATGTTTACTATTTTAGGCTCTGAATCTGTTCTCAGCAGTCGGAGGGATGAGAAGATCAGCTGCCCTTGCTGGTGTGTTGCCTTAAGATATTATCCGTTACAATATTATAAATACATGAACTACAGTGAAAAGCACAAATTGCTGCCAGTACCGCTGGGATCATCTCCTTTCCTCTCTTTCTTATGCTTGCCAGACACGAGCAGCAATATGTGTTGTGAGACTGAGAAGAGGGGATGAAGCACAAGACCTAAACCCACCCGAATTAATTCACTGTGCTTCAGTCACACCAGTGCCTCAGCCACGTGCGTCCTCCAAGAAGTAAAAATCCCTTCTCAGCTAGTTCCCTGAAGGTCATAGCCACATCCTGAACCAGCAGAAACATCCCACTGGCGTATCAGCTACTTGAGAAGCTCTGGAGACCGTCAAAAGGCAGTCAGCAAACAGAGCAGCTCCTATCAGGCATCTCTGACATGCAGCAGCAATCCTAATCTAACGTTGGTGGCTGCATTTTGGACTACGTTGTGAGAAACAGCGGCTTTCACGCTGCTCAGGCAATACGGACATTATTACTGGCCCTTAAAGCTCTGCAAATGAGCATCACAGTTCTTCTCGATGGTAGAAACCAACGATTCTCCCTCCAGTTTTGGGATTCCCTGTGTCCGGTGTAGCTTTTAGACCGAGGGAGATTTTTGCTCTGAGCAGCATTAACTGCTTTAAATCCTACTTTTGCTCTGGCTTGCAAAAACTTCATTTTGTTTAATAGAGGGGAAATGCTGGGGAGTGCAAAGAGGAAAAAGAAAAAGACAGCACTAATAATTTCTGGGTAATTAAACTGGCATGGTTGAGAACCGGAGAGCAAGGCAGATGAGGACTAATTCTAACTCTAAACCATTACCAAAACCTATTTTCCACAGCGGCAGGAAGTCAATGATGTAAGTGGAATTTCCTACAGCTTAAGAAACAGGATAATGGAGGTTGACATGTGAATATCTGGAATTGCCTTAACAGTGATCAAGAATTTTCTTGGGTTTAGCCACAGGTTTATAAGTAGGATTCTTTTCCTTTTTTGATTTTTTTTTTCCTGTTATTATAAATATAGCTATTATGTTATCTTGAAAGCAATAAAACCTTTTATATCACATTTGGGTTTATATTAACAGTTAATGTTGCTATTTGATCCGGTTGGAACTCAGACTAGAGTGTTCCATGCATAAAGGCAATGCACAAAAGTGCACTAAAAAGTTGAAGTGGCAAGGCAAAAAGAAGGTGTCATAATATTTTTAGTTATTAAGTATAACACATCCTATGTCTATTTTAGTGTCTAACAGTGGCCTGTCCCTCTACCAGCATAGTAGACTGAATTTTTTACCTTATATTTCCTTCTTGCACTGTAAGAGAGAGAAGGAGGTGGGTGGGTACACTGGGCAAAGGTAGGACTTTTACCCCCCTCCAGCAAGCCCACCAGAAAGTGGACCTGTGTCATCCTACCATAGCACATCCTAGCTGCAGAGTCAACGCAGTTTACCAAGGAAATTAGATGAGGATTTGGCCCCTGCTCCTGGGGCAGCGTACTACGATGGTGTTTGCACCTTGGGTTTCCGGCAAAGCCACCGCCGATGACATACACGCATCTCAAAGTACCATCACAGCTTTGCACAGTGACCCAGGGCATTAAGCCGTATGATATTCAAATGTATATCACAGCCCAAATGTTTCACTTACGTGTTTTAATACTATCAGACATCTTTCCTCAGGAATGGCTGTGACATATGGAGACAAATTCAATTTTGGAAGAAGAAGGAAAAGTTTCAGAAAGAAAATGTGTTAAAAACAGAAGGAGGGTGGGTTTTCTTTGGAACGCCATGATTTAAAACCTTTTTTCCAGCCACATGTAAAAAGAAGAAGTTGCAAACTTAATTGCCATGGCTCCGTTTTACACAGACTGCATTTATATATAACAGTTGTGATTGCTGCCTGCTGATTGATTAATCTTTGCTCAAGACGGGGTTGGGGTTTTTTCGGTTGTTTGGTTTTGGTTTTTTTTTTTCAATTTTGCAGCTGCATCTGCAAGCGCTCCTCATCCTGACCTGCCTTACTCTGTGCTCGTAGCCCATAACCTAGTGAAACCCTGGCGCTGGGTGAAGTCTCTGCAGTATGAAGCGAACAAATCCCCCATTCCACAGCGGTTTTTGTACCTTAAGGTTTTCCTCACTAGATCTTCCTGGACTTGCAGCCCAGAGGAACCGATGACTTCCAAGGCTTGGAAGAGAACTGGTCATTTGTAATTGGAGGGAGAGAAAGCAATGTCAAAAACATCCCCTGACCTTCAAGTGCCAAGAAGAAAGATGAGTTTTGAGCGAGATGTTGGCTCCTCTATAACCATCTGGGATATGGTACAGCTGATCTTCATCACAGAGAGGTGCTGATGTAGTGGAGGGAATATACAGGACAATGTGTAGTCCAACAGGAGATATTCTATCAACTTCAGCATGCATTTGAGGGAGAGGGGGAATACTGAAAACACAACTCTCTTAGATTGTATGTAACAGCAGGAAATAAGTGGGAAATCAGTGTTCACCTGACTTTGCCATTTAGTATTTTCCAGCAGTACAGTTTCAGAGGGGGGAAAAAAAAGATTTGGCTTGTAACTACCTTTATTTCTCTGGCTGTCAGTGTCCCTCTACCACAACCAGTTAGGACCTCTTGCTGTTTCCCACATCTGTATCTTATAGATACCACCGACAGGGAGAAGTTATTAGACTCCTTATGCAAGTGGCTGTGTTTTTCCCAACTATTTATTGTCTGTCCCGCAGTACACACACTGTGCTAGGGCGCGTTCCCAGGCAGAGCCATCAGATGCATCTTGAAACAGTTGAGCAAAAAGACCATTTAAGCGCATCAAGTCAAAACAACTACTTGCACAAGGAAGTACCTATCTGCATTCAGGAGCATGGTTTGCATGTGCGTATACGTATAGCTTGAGAAAATAATGCAGGAACTAAGGTTTGAAACTTCAGCTTGCTGTGTAAAATGCAGAGTTAGCAAGAGCACTTCGTTACATACTAGTTGCATTCCACAAGTTAGTCTTACGGACATTTCTCCCTATTTCATTAAAAATCACCAAGAAGCAACAGCCATAGCCCACATTTAGTACGTTTGACGTATCATAAGAGAATAACATTGCACTAACGCACTTCAAACACCTAACACAAGCGTGAGACAAATTATTGCAGAAATACAGTTGTCTCCGAGCTGCGTTTTAAGGAACAAAACGTCCACACGGGGTACCGCAGAATGACAGAAAATAAAGACATGAGCAACGGATCACCGGTTTGCATCTCCTCCAAAGCATAACACCTCTAGAAACCTAATTCTCTTTACCATCATGCTGGGGCATTGGCTTAGGAGTAATACGGAAAGGAAAGTGCCGCCTCTTAAATCACCGGCATCACTTACTATAACACTTAGGTTTTCTTTGGAAGTTGCCCAAAGGCAGACCAGCCCTGAAAACTACATTACTTTAAGATGTGGCAAGATCACCGCCTGAGACACTATGACTGCAACATACTTTACCATCTGCAGCCATCACCCCTCCTTAGATCACATCCACAGTCCAGTATGTGGAGGTGCAGGGGGCCGTTTTCTGTATGTCTTTCCTGTTAGTTCAGCCAGATTTGAAACAAAAGCTAATCTTTGACTACAGACTCCTTTCACAATTTGAATACCGTGAAGTAACTTCCGAAAGTGACTTGTTTCCTATGATGCTTTTTAGTAGAGCTACTATAGGCAACACTGCACTAGCTAATTTTAAAGCAAGGGAGGCTTTGAGGAATGAAACTCTACAAGTTCTGGTCAAACCTAGATCTTAACAAAGTTACTGCTCAGTGCTTGACCAGCCTTTAGGGGACTTTTAAATCAAAGCGAGTAAAGAAACCAAAGTTCCAAGTGCGAGACAGGAAACAGCAAAGGGCAGTGTAAATGGAGAAGTTCTTACTCAGAACAAAACAGGACAGGCTGGGATAAATTTTTTTCTGCGGGATAAAGTACAGACATGCCAGCAACATCATCGTAATGCAAAACAAAGCTCTGCAAGTTTATTGCACTGAAAACAAACAAACCAGCAAACACAGTGTGCTTTATTTCATAATCTCTACTATCTTCCTCCTCCAGGGATCAAATCCACATCTGGTATAAAATATCGTTTTATTATCGCAACTGAGCTACACAAATTTACTGAAATTTTGCATCTGTCCTTTCATGCTCAGAAATGTTTTTGGGGTACAGGCTACCCAATGTCTGATATGGTCTTCCCTGGCACCCATACTTGGATCACCAGCAGCTGGATAAGTGCACAGCAACACAGCACCCAACACAGCCATTTTCTGCATCTTCCAGTGTTTGGCCTGTTTAAGACACTTTCATAGCACAATTACTGTATTTTGGCTTTGGCAGGAAAATAGCTCTGGGCAGGTGTAAAGGAAGTTTGGACCGGGTCAGGAGAAATATGGCCAAGAAAGGAAATGAGTTCAGTCTGGAAAAGAAATTAGGACAAGGACATAGGGATCAGTAGGCCCAGAAGTGGGGCTGAAGCAGAAAATAAATGGAAGGGGAAACCCAGAAAGGATGCAGCAGAGAGAAGGTGGGGGGCGAAGAGGAAACGCACATGTTCAGGGAGTAATTAGGTGACCGTGGTAATGAAAAGGAAACAGAGAAAATCCAAAACAACATGGGAAAGATGTAAAACTTTGTTTTTTTTTTTTTTCTTTCCCCTCAGCCGTAAGCTGAAAGCTCTTCTTGCAAAGGAAAAAAAAAAAGCAAACTGCATCTAAGCCAGACTATCTGAAACTTCCAGTGCACATGAAACAGGAGAAAGTCTTCATTTGCTGCCTCTAGTCTGAGACATTTCATCTTTAATGACACAGATGTGAGAATCGTATGGGATTTAGGCTTATAATCGATTGTTAATAAGTACCCCTCAAACACATAAACCACTATGCTATCCTCCTGTGTGAAGAATTGAACCATTACTCCCCAAGCACCTAGGGAAAGGGTTGTTTTTAATTTGAAAATAAGCTTCTTCACTGGAGTATGCTTTTTGCTTCCGAGTGGTACATTTGACACTGAAATATTTTCCTTTCAGAATCATTACGGTATAAAAAAAGTTATCAACTTACAAGTTTTTGTTCATAAAAAAGAGGAGGTGGTGAGGAAAAACGACAATTTATAGAACAAGAGACCCGAGTTTAAATTCAATTCAGAGTTTTATAAAGAGGGTCTCCCTATTTTCTCAATAACATGAGAATAGTCTCGAGTTTCCACTTCCAGCTCAAAATGAACTTCAAAATAAAGTTAATACAATCATCCTTCTGGTTCTGCTCAATCATACCCTGTCTCTGATGGGAGACGGAGGTGCAGGAAAACCCACAGCAGACAATTACGGAACACCTGCGAGGCAGTCTCTGGTTCAGAGGGAGTTCCTGAAGCCAAATACTCATGTCTGTTTGAAACTCTTATTTTGTTGGGGTTTTTTTGGTTTGTTTTGTTAAATCCTTACTATTGTTGCACTGTTAACAATTTGCATAGGGAAAAAGTGGGATGAAAACCTCGTCTGAGGTTGACACAGAAAAAGTCATGGTTTAAGCTGTTCCTTACAGCAAGGACTCATTTCCAGTTTACGATTCTTACATGCCCTGTTGCCTTGTGTCTCTTTGTCCATAAGGGGCTGAAACTAGAGAAGGGAAACAGTCTGAATGGAAATGAAGTCATTCTATTTATTGCACTGTTCTAAATAATGCTGTATGAAAAATAATAGTATAAAACTATTGATGTTGTCATGTCAAAAGAAAAAGGTTTACCATGTCAGGAAACTCCTGTGATACAGAGATCACTCCTTCCTTAAATATAAATGTTCTGCCTCAAAATGGGAACAGTTAGTCTTTTTGTGGATTTTTTTTTTTTTTAAGGGGACTGCCGGAATTATCTGATAAGGTAAAATACTCTATTTTCTCCTGCCCAGAATTACCAAACTGTTTCTATTGGAGTAAATAGTAAATAAAACCACCAGAAAGCTGCCCTCCAACAGGGAAAATTTCAGCTCAATATTTAGGTTTCATATTCTTAGAAGAAATGAAAACCATAAGCATAGAGGCACTTGGCAAACGTAAGAAGAGGCAGTCCAGCCATCCACCGTCTTTTTTTGCCCTGCTTAAAACTGCCTTTTAAGACACAGTTTCTAATTACGTCAGTTCATGGTCTCATCTGCTGAAAGGAGACACAGCTGCACTGAAGGCAAGGGGTCTACATCAGTTTTTACGTACAACGGATGGATGTTCATCTAATGTTGGTGATATTGATATGCAAGTATTTGTTTGCGGGGAGTTCTTCTGCAGCAAGAGCTACAGCTCATTTCTAATACACAGGTTGTTTTATCAGAATATCTTCCTGATGAGTACCTGCCTCAAAAGGTGCTGTTTTATCCAGGTATTTTCCCTGAACAAGGCTGCCATTATTCTCAGCGAGCGCTCGTAGGAAGCCTGCAGATGATTATCTTGTGCACAGAAGTATTTTGACATTTTATCAGATTAACTGGATATGTCTACTTGAGCGGTTTTTAAATTACGGCTCTGAGACGTGATCATAAATAGGGTAACTTGAGAAGCCGGTGGCTCATTCCAGGGTGAAGGGGCTGCCCCTGGGAGCCAGGACCTAGTGGCTCGAGTGGGATAAGGGGTACCGGTGGCCCCCTTCAACCAGAACTCCAGGGTAGATGCTGGATATGGCCGGCGCTGGATCTGGGGAACACCCTTCCTGGCCTCGGGTCACAAAACGGCACTGGCACGACTCGGAGGTCAGCATGCTCCCAGGGTCTGGCCTTCAGCATTTCCACACTCACCATAGCATTTGCTTCTTGGGTCAATCAATGTCGTTCCCTTTCCCAAGTTTCCTTTCAAGTCTGATAAACTGCAACTTCAAAACAACTTCCCTCTACTGGGCCCAATGATGAACTCTGATAATTAAACCCATTACATGGACATGCAAATAATAATTTTGTAGTTCTCCAGCACTGTCCTCCCCGAAGCGAGTGTAGTACCAGCTGTAGAGTACCTGAGTAATGGTGATGTTCAAGCTCCTCCATCCTGATGAGGCAGCTGACCGGAGCCAGGAGCACTGCACAGCACCTTTAGAAACAGCAGAAACATACAGTTACCCATTTCCAGGGATGAAGACAGTTTTACATATGTGTAGGCAGATGTGACTTCTCAAGCTAGGGTGCGTTAGCACATTTTGGCTAACCACCTTCTGGTCCTAAGAGAAATATCACAAACTCCTGTATCACGGGGTTCAAATGACAGCCCAGAGGGCACACTTCGGCCTGTGAGGCAAAACTAAATGACTTGCTAAATAGGCCGAGAAGTGAAGGAGCAGTGAAACCACTGGAGATAGGTTTTTACCCGTATATGGCTGAGTTTGAAGAAACTGCAGCACTCCTCCCTTCTCCCCATCACAACCAGAAGCCATCAGCGAGATGGAAAACCCGAGCTCCCATCCTGCTGACCCACATGCCTGTCACGCACAGAGACCACCACCACCCCAACAGGACACTGCTTCTAGCCCACCCACTTCAATCTTTCCCCATCTGGTCCCCTTTATCTAATGGCTGAACAGCCTTGCTTCATGGCATAAACGGGAGGACCTTCATTTTTGCTGTGTGTGGCTAACAGAGCTGGCTACCTTTTCTGTACAGGAACCACAGGGAAGCAAATCCATGAAGCCTGAAGTGATATGGGGGTCTGATCAGAAAGACATGAAGTTTAGAATTCAGTGTATTGATTACAAAGTGGTGGCAGTATCATCAATGCTGTACAGCTGGTGGAAAAACCAAAACTGCAGCTCTGTTGAAAACATCAGCATTTCAACATTTGCTCTAACAGGGATAAGGTGCTTAAATATCACTTTCTGTTTGGTTGGGCTCCTTTGGAATGGAGACCTCAGGAAAAAAAATGCAATAGCTATATTTCATTTTTGCATTTGTGATGAGAGCAGCCTGGACCAGCAGAAGGTCTGCAGGGGACCATCGCAGAGCTGCCCCCCAGGGGTCCCTAGCAAAGCTGGGGGAAGCAGCAAGCTGGGAAGAGGGGTGGGGGCAGATAGCATCACTTGGAAAGAGCACCCAGTTAACCTGACGGCACCAGTGGTCAAGGCAGCAGCACAGACATAACCCACGGGGTGCCTCAGAGGAGCCAGGGGTTTCTCCAAGGGAAAACTGCAGGTTCAGGAGAACATTGCAGCCGCTTAAAAATAACTTGATGCCTACTATCTCAGAAAGCAGGCACTGCACCAGGCAGATTACATTGAGTTTTCTGTTATACGTGCGAAAGAAGAAAGGAGTCGGATACAGCTTTATTGTACATAAGTACATGCAAGGCATAAATAGAAGGCACGATTAGTGATACTGTTAAGCACAAATATAAAAGAGTTTTTTGGAAAAACAGCTTTTTGGACACGACTACATCCACAGATGCTTCTGAAACTGTTTGTGCCCCTAGAAGCTGCCACAGCAGAGCCAGACTAGCAGGGGTTCACCCGAAGGCGGGCAGATGCTTGGGGAAGGGTTACCAGACGGACAAAAATCTGGATGTTCGCTGTCGCGTACAGACCGACCTGCGATCAAGCTGTTTCGCTGAAGCCGGCAGAGTTACGCACTGGCGTACGGGCGCACACAAAAAGACGCCACAGCTGAGCTACCCGGCTGAGTTCACCCCGCAGAGAGGACCGACACGCAGGAGGGTAGGGCTGCAAACACGGATCTGCGGCAGAGCTGAAAGGGCTCCCACAAAAAACCCCGCTCGGCAGAGAGGTAGGCTTCTTGCCAGCTTTTAAAAAGGCTGCCTTTGAGGGAAGAGACCCTTTGTGTTTACGCAGGACAATTAGCTGGGAAAGGCTTCTTTGGAGCTGGAAAAGGTACCAGCTGCTGGGCCAGCCCAGGGGCCAAGGAGCAGGCACGCAGTGGCCACGCTGCAGCCCTGCAGCTTGCCTTAGGGCTCCCAAGGAGGATTTTGTCTCCTCAGCGCTACGTACAGAACACTGACATAAAGCCAATTATTAGTTGGGTTCTTTTGTCGATTTTCCCGTGTGTTTTCAGGGAAAAAAAAGGCAATAAAAAAAGATCCAATTATTAAAACTGTACCATCTTCTCCAGCTGAAGAGCTTTACCAAACGGTTTTGTTTTCACTTCCCTTGTGCGGCTTGCCTTGTTAGAGGAACCGATTGGAAATCATTAGTGGAAATATTAGTAGGAAAGGCTAATGGCTCTAGTCATTCGTATGCATCAGTCACCGGATATTTCAAAAGCTGCTACCTGGAGTACTGTTAATGTAATTTGCAATACTTTATTTGATGTTGTCCGCCCCCTCGGATTTGCACAATATGGTGAGGAGCAGCAGCTCCACCAGCGCCGGCTCGTGAGGACCGAGCGTTCAGCCTCCCCCCTCCTGCGCGAGCCACCTTTCTCCTCTGCCGCAAAACCCCGTCCAAAGGAGGATGAGGATAATCACATCCATAAGGGAATGAGGGACCCACTTGGAGCGCGCTGATGTATAATACTATTTCCAAAGCCATTCATCCATCAAAACTAATCAGTGTAAGCAGCGTGCAGGACCAGCCATCTCAAAGCCAGCGCTTTCTCCAGCAGTGCTTGGAGACCCAGCCACCGGAGCAGCACCCCCACCTCCAAGATTTGGGGACCTCGCCGCAGTTAGCACAGATACGAAGGATCCCTGTGCAGAAGTGCGAAGTCCATGCCAGAATACATGCCGCAGCTGTGACCACGGAGAGGTCGGCCCCCCCTTTCCTTCTACATGACTGCCGCTGAAAAATGACACTCGCGCTGTGCATACAGATGTTCAAAGAAAGACTTCGTCACTTGCATATTATGATAGGCTTTCTGAACGTGTTCTCTTAATCCCACGATGAGTCTAATCCGATGGGTTTTGATGAAAGCAAGAAGGATTTCACACGTCTACGCTCAATGCCCCCTTGCTCTTTCCCAGGGCTGGGGGGAAGAGCCTGTGGGCCAGTCGGTTTACTTGCTGCCGGTTCCATTTCAATCCTCTGGGAATTACGCCTGGATCTTACCTTTTATGAGATGTTCACATGAGAATAAATGGCTTTGCCAGAAACAAAAACAAACAAATGCTCCATATCACATTTTTCCTAGCTGTAATTTTCAAGGAATTTAAAAGTTGATCCTGAGCAATTGACTCGGAACTTAAATCCCCCTCTCCAACACAGCACCTGCCCATAGGTGTTAAAAAGCCAGGTTTCTTCTGAAATCAAAGGATATTCTCTGAAATGATGGTGACTGGCCTGCTTTCATGAGCATTATTTAATCCATTGCTTCACCGCATGAGACTTAAAGTGCAATTTGTTGTTATGAAATACAAAATCTGTGATGTAGATGTAATTGCTTTCATTATAGTTGTGCTTTAGAATGCCACATGCATATAAAGAAAATATAACATAATTTTCTCTACCTCACTAGAGGCTTCCATATGCATTCCAGTCGGTATTGATCAGCACAATTAAAATTGATGTAGAGGAGCAGAAATTCCATTTCTTTTCAGCAAAACAAATGTATATGCAACATGCTCTTCAAAGAACATTTTTCCTGTTTTTTCTTACATACTCTGTGCCTAATCTGTATTCAAGATGTAGGATAATTTTCTGTGCCTCAGGATGCATTTGAAGTATTTTTAAAGTAATAATGCATGATTATGGGGGATAGGAAACAGCAGTTTCCTCTCTCGGAGCTGTCTGGAATTCTGGATTGAAACATTAGAGTATCTTTAAGTCGCTACTAGTCTGATCTGAAAGATCATCTGTTTCCCTCAATAGTATAGGCTCAAATACTAACCCAACAATGCCCTTTTTTTTTTTTCCCCCCCCAAAAAGTCATCACCACTGGTATTTTTTTCTTCAAGCCATCTTCATTGAGCGGAGCGGGTGGGTCATTGCCTGGAGCAGCTTATCACTGATGCGTTAAAGGCAAAATTCTGCAAGGCTCATACTCACTGTGTGTCTTAGAGCTGGGCAGAATTGGAGAAGTTATAGTCTCAGACAGGCGAGAGCCAGCTCCCCCCATTAGCTGCCCAATTTCAGAAGAAACAGAGGGATAAATTTTCAGCATCATTTTGGGACTGCAGTCTGCCCAATCTCTATGTGACAGAGCAGACAGGAAGGTTGCTTCGCTGGGTAAGCATTTGAAATCCAGATGGACTGTTATCCCAATTACATGCATTTTAAAAAATCCATAGGCTTCTTGTAGGCAATTTCATGGGGGAAAAATAAAAAGAAAAAAATTCAAGTGAATAAAATACATTAATTGTGACTATTTCACCAAGCATTACTAATTAATCCACTCAACAGCCCCATGGGATAGATCACTGTGATACCCTGTGGGTAATTTGCCAGTACATCTATGTATTTCTCCAATTGTCTGCCCAATTCACAGAAACAATTTGACTTTCAGCTTAGACATACTGCTTCCCCAAAGCGATTATGGATATTTCACCCATACCTATATAACAATAATGACCAAGAGGCCAAAGAGTTCCACTTTAGGCACATCTTTATTCCTTCAAGCTCAGAGCCCTAAAATCCTTTCCTGGTTATACTGAGGAGAGAAATGGCCTTAAAATTCTATATTTGAAAGATGCTTTTTAGTTAAAAGCACAGGAAGACTAACGTCTCATGGCATAAGAAATTACTCAGATGCAAGAACAGGATCAGACCTTAAAAACACTGATGTTAAAAGCCTGCGTTTCACTAAATTAACCTTCCTGACTTCGTTGAGATTTCTTTCATAGCTAGGAGTTTGCAAGAGTGAGTCCAAAGCGTGCCCGAGTTGTAATCTGAAATTACTGCTTGTCCGGGTTCCCGTAGCAAACCTGCCCTGTGGATTGTACTCCGTGCCGGACGTCGGAGGGAAGTATGGCAGCTCCTGTAAACACAGTTGTGCCAAACTTGCTAAGTCAGGCAATGCAACGCTATTTCGGCATGGACCAGCGCTGTGAGACTTCACCTGGTTCCTTCAGTGGAGACCTTCATCTATACAAAACTCCATGCTATTTGGCAGACACTGATAAGAGTATCCCAGCTAATTAGCTTAAGCAAATGAGCTGCAGTTACCTTGACCAAGTATGATCAAGACAGCAAATGCTTTTTATATGAGATTCTGAACACTAGTAAGCTTTTAATTTACCGTTTATTGATGCAAAAACTGCCATTCCCACTTTTATATGGGTGAGACTGTGGATTAGAGGAACCTCAGTGACATTCAGCACGAGGCTACTCCTCAGCACAGGGAGGAGCCCAGTTTGCATCCCCCAGGTTCAGCGCACCTTCCTGACTTGGCGGTCTCCAGCAGGAACCTGGTTTTGCAAGAACCATCACTTTCTTGTAGTGTTTCTAGCCCAGTTTCCAGGAGATTTCAGCAGGCAGATTGCAGCTTCATTGAAATATCCTCTTATAATCCATATTTGGAGGCCTAGTTTGAAGACCTCAGCGTACCAAAAGGGAGACTGGGCTACACATCAACATCTTTTGCTACTGCTCTCTCCAGCAGTTGCATAAGCAATGAATGAGCAATCTCTGTCCGGAAACCATGAAAGGGGGAAACTGTATGGCACCAAAATCCCGCTCTGGAGGAGGACAAATGCAGGAGCTGGAAAACAGTTTACATTTGAGTATGACCTTCCAACCTTTTGCTGTGCTGGCTACATCAAAGGAAAATGTCGTATCTATGATGATTTACACAAATAATCAAATCCCTAAATTTACTGGTTTTTTTTTCCCCTCACCTTTCATGTGTTGCCTTTGATGTCGCAGCCTCCCCATGCAGGTGCAATAACAGCCTTGGTCAAAGAAATAATATAAGCACTGCTTTATAACGAATATTCCCGCTCGGATTGGGCTCTTCAGGAAGACGTGACATGAACGTGGATACGAAAACCTACCCAGAATATGGAAAATGCCTTTAGACCTACCCAGGAGGTTGGGTGTTTACAATTGCCTGCTCCTTACAGTTTTTGGAGGTTCACATTCCAGAGATTAGAAATGAAAGCTCATGGCTGGAATATGGTTCATAAGACTGTCCCATGCCAGTTCTCTTCCCTTCCCTTTTTATTTTTACCAAACTGATAATGATGTCATCACACGATTTACTATAATGCTGAATATTAAATGTAGTAAAACCAGAATGTGCTAATTTTGAAAGATGGTTTCTATCAGGTAAGGCTATATTGCATTGCTACTTTAGCTCAGAGAGCTAATGAAAGGCAAGATCTGAACAATAAGTGCAGCATGAAGACACCTTGTCCAGATACCCCAGTTAAAGTCTAAAGATGTTATTAAGACATATATATTATATATATTTTATGTTAAATTTCTATCTGCCAACAGTCCTTCGGGATAATCTCAATGAGCTATGGAAAGTATAATTGTTCCAGACAAACAATAAATTTGTTTAAAAATTGGTCTAATAGCTCCATATTTCACACAGAAGACAGACAATAAGTTTTCGTATTCTTCATGTAAAATAGGAAGAAGGATTTAGAACATTCAGTTTGATGTTGTTTTTTTTAAAAAAAAAAAACGTTCCCAGGTTAAGAATAAAAAATACCCTGTAACTTATGTTTAAGAATTGGTAAAATGCAGGTTTAGGTTTGTTGTGGCAAAAGAAACAACATTAATGGGATTTACTCTACACTCCTATTCCTAGGAAGTAACATTTATTCAACCAAAATAGGATCATTTAGGTGTAAGGAAATTGTCACTTAGCAAATATTTCTAAATGCATGCAAAAGAATGAAACATCAGGTGCAATTAACTAATAAAAATAAACTACCAAAACCACACCCTCTCATGCTACAGGAAGTAGGAAGCAATAACTATTATATTCCTTTTAACAACTTATGTCTGTCTATGTCATCTGTTGCTTTGGTTATAAAAACGAAGTTATCTACCTGGGATTTTCAGTACATCTGTATTTTAGACTGTTTCTGTAAGGCACGTGAGCGTTTCACAGATCCAGTCCACAACTACTCTTCATGAAGGTGCTTAGCCGGAGGAGCACCACAGCTGTCTGGCCTCATAGGATCACCGTTTCCAGCTAATACAGATAACAGGAATCTCCTCAGAGTGAGCAATACCAGAGTTGCCAATTATCCGTAATGTGCTGCAGGAACCAGACTAGAAATACATCGCTGTTAATGGATTTTATAGACCTGCAGTATCTTATGGCAATTTTCTCGCTTTAGTGAGATTCTGCTCATGACTAATTTTACTCAGTGTACTCAAAACTTACTGGAAGAAAGTTGGCTGGCTTATCGTTTATCTTCTGCATAGGTTTTGAATTTAAATAAAGTTTTGATCCAGATGCAATCTCCAGGGCTGAGAGAATCAGTCACCGAGTATTGCTGTCACAGCTTTGGTGTTAAATGTCTTGATTCATCAAGACTTCCCTGTAACATTATTGCATAACATATAGGGATATCCAATGCAATACTAATTCTGCACCAACTTCCAATGTTTTGGTTTTTTTTTTTGTTTGGTTTTTTTTTTTTTTTAATTAACCTACTTTTT
>VYXH01000334.1:1399202-1411951 GCA_013397275.1 Burhinus bistriatus
GGTCCAACTTCCAATGTTTTTGTTTTTTTTTTTGTTTGGTTTTTTTTTTTTTTTAAATTAACCTACTTTGTTTACAGTTTTACATAGAGCTTGCCTGTAAAAACTCTCTCTTTTCTCCCTTTTGAGAAGGCTCAGGATGAGAAGTCCTATTGGACATGGCTGTAGGAATCTCTCCAGGATAATTTTGGTGTCTTTTGGATGGGAGTGACTGGAGAAGACTGTATGCTCATTCACCAAGGGTCGAATTTCCCTTGCATTAATAAGATAGCTGAGGCCTGCAAAAACAAGTTTATAAACACATCTGAACAATAGGGGAAAAAAAAAAAATCTCAATCCTGTGTAAACCTAGTTGACTTCTCTTTCCTATTGTGCTTTGCTGTGAAATGTTCTCGAGTCCTGACCCTTTATTATCTTTTAATTTTTAAAATTAGGTGGCATCAAATATCAAAATGAAGCTGACTCTTCACTCTTATTTTTTTCCTTGCAAACCATTTTTTTTTCTTGATGAAAACCATTGAAAATCATCTCTCCTTGCCCCCACCCCCAGCTTTTAATCCCTCACCTTGTTTAAATCTGCAAAAGCACGGGATGGTAAATTCAGTCCTAAATGTACTCAGATTTTCAGGAATCCGACAGCTAAAATAGAAGAGTAGTACATGCCACAGTCCAGAAAGAAACATCACCTCACCAAAATACGTACGTTACAAAACAATTAAGAGTTTTCCTCCCTTTACCTTGGTCAGTAAAGAAGCAAAGTCTTCCTATGGTCGCTCTTAAAGGGACAATATATGAGAGAAAGAGAACTTGCATTGAACGATCCTACAAAGTACCAAATTAGTTTGCACTTCTGTTTTAACAGGACGTCCAACTGCGTAGCCTAGTCTGCTTAACAAATTACTTCTACCCCTTCTACTTCTTTCTCAGAGTATTTAAAAGACATTTCCCGCCACTTCTTGATCATTCAGAGACTGCTCCCATTTAATTGCTTCTCCCTCTCTACCAGAGCCCCTAATGGTCCTTTTGTTTGCCTTCCCTCTACCCCAGCCTCCTCAAATTAACCTGAAATCCTGCTGAAAGCCATCAGCTGTGAAAACTGCAGCAGAACCAAGCGGTAGCAGGAGGCTACGGTCTGGCATTGCCTGGCAACCTGCTGCTGGACTCCCATGACATCGCATTTCAGTCTTCTATCCTGCCACCCAAGTAAAACCGGGAAGGGAAGCATGCTGTTAGCCAGCAAAGCAGCAAATCAAAGAAAGGTCCTTCACCTGATACTGAAGCTTTGTAGCTCATTAGCAAGAGCTGAAGGCGATCAGGTCCTCAGTGCCACCTGGTCACTTGCAGAAGTGCTGGAGGCAAGTGTGGAAAGGCTGGGGACAAAGGACTCGGACATAACGGGAGGATGTGGTCTTTCCTGGTCAATCCTGGAAAGCAGCCTCTAGGAGGAGGGGTGCCTGCAGCACGTGTACCATAACCTCCAAATGTCCACTCACAATCCCACTGGTCTTCACAGGGGTTTCAGTCTTGAAGCAAGGGGCAACAGAAGTGTTCCTGTATATTGATTTTAATAAAGAATTATATTAAGTCAAACAAGTGTTTTTCAGTAGCTGAAAAATACCTGTTAGCTTAGTAGGTCAGCTGTCTTTTCGTGGTATGTTTCCTACGGCTTTCTCCCAAGGTCAAAAAAACAACAGAAGTCACAGTGCCAGAGACAAACACATGTCTCCAAGAGACTTCTAAATTAAGTTCAGCTGCAACCTTTTCATATATTTGCTACTAGCATAAAAGCAACAATCCAGCAAGAACTTTTATTTTTATTTTGAATATCTCCGGCCTACTTTAATTTCTTCACTTGAAGCTTTCTCCTGTAAGCTTACCTAGCTCTCTCAGTGTCTTTCCTATTCCTTTTATTTTGAGTATGAACTTAGAGAAGGCATACACAAGATAAAACACATTAGATCCAGCTTTTGCAAGGTCTTTGAAACAATAATGGAGCCGCAGAAGTGTAACACTCAGTAATGTTAGACAAGGCCAAAGGGAATGCTCTACTAAAAGCAAATGTTGAGGGGACTGGAAAATAGGCAGGGCTTTGATAGATTTTATTTTACTACATAATACAAAACTCATCATCAATATTCCCAGCGTAGCACTATGATTCACATTGCAGTGCAGATGGTTCACATATTTTAAATTGTAATTTAATTATGCTGTTCATGATCATACTGTATTTGAACTCCACTGAATTTCTAGCACATTTATGCAAATACTTTATTGCAGAAATATGGCTTTAATAGCCTAGTCCCTTCTCATAATTATCTCCTTTTATTTTTATACATCTTTTGGCTCATAAGAAAAATACTATTTATGCACAGAACCTAAGCCTCAGATCTTTACATTTACAATAAGGGCTTTGTTATGTTTCTTTAAGTCTATATCCTCATTTATAGAAACTGTTTCGTGGCTTAACATCATACAGTCCAAAGACATCGGAATCAGCAGTGAGACAACAAAGCAGCAGTACACCTTTCTCTGTATCAGTGAAATCCTGTATTTAATGCTTATACATTTTGGCTGCAATCTTAAAAGTTATTGCATAACCAAAGAATCATTGTGGTGGGTTAAGCAAGTATTGAATGGGTCTGCAGAACATAGTCTTCAGACCCCGTACCAGGCCATCCTGACCTCTTAGCACAAGTCTGTAAGAAAGCTTGGAGAGTTGCATAAATTACTCATCTCACCCTTCTTCTACTACCACTGTTCCTTATCTGTTTTTTTTTTTTTTTTTTTCAAAAGCAGTCACAGGACGCATCCCTCAATATATAAAACAACCTTCAGTCTCACTAAATACTTGTTGCTAAATTGCATCAAGAAGTATAAAAATCCTCTTCTTCTAGCACTAGACTTTGCTCCCAGAAGAAAAAACAGCTTAAAATAAGTAATTCCACATATTCTCTATTTTCTCCTGCTTTCTTACTAAAGCAAAATAAACTCACCTACTCCCTTCCATCTGTTCTCAGGTGCATCACTATATGTTAGATCTTCTCTACTAAGAGCTCACCCTCAGAGAGCAGCACTCTTTTCCTGCTTGCCCCAGGTGCCCTATTTACATATCACAACACCCACACTGTGACTCCAGAATTTATACCCTTCCCCTGCGATGGTGGGTGGAGCCCAGGGGCATTAAAATCCTTAAAAGGAGCATTCAGGGCCAAAGGAGCTTCTAGAGGGTTTTTTTCTTGTTAGTGGCTAGTGAGGACTCTCTCAGGTAGTGGAGTTATATTGATTCTCAGCAATTGGTAGTCTTGCTTGTGGCAAAGTCTATCTCTTACTTGTTTCTATTTAATATTTGGGAGAATTGGAGGAAAAAAAGGAGGACAGGTCTGCTATAGAGGGTTTTGCTTTGACTTTCTGGTTATAGCTAAGCATTTTGTTTCAGCTACAGCTGGGCTCTGAGGCTGGGCATACCCGCAGGAGAGGGTATCAAGAACCTACAAGCAGTCCCTGATACCTTCAGTGAGTCAAATGCTGTGATTAGGGTGTTCTTCATCAGAAACTTGGGTTCAAGTCTCTTTAGAGCAGGTTTTAAATCTTCTCTAGGCTTCCAGGCTGATGTGAAGAAGCAGGACTATAAGAGAAAGCACCGAAAGCTTCAAACACTTCAGAAGAGTGCTGCTCCTCTTGTCAAAGCAGCTCTAATAAAGGTGGAAAAAAACCTAGTAGCAACATCAGCCCCTTCCCTTGCTCTGTCTCCAGGGCTGCTTTGTCAGAAAGGAAGCAGATAGTAAGATGATTTTGTATGTTAGTGTCTAGGCGCCAGCCCTTAGAGGGGTGTGATCTGTTCTTCGTAAGATTTTTTTCACCCATATTGCAAGAAATCATCACTAAATAAAACATCTGAAACCTTGCGGAGGAGGGACTGAAGCCTCGTTTTCAATCTCCTAGGCGAATATCCTCTCATAAGCTCTGGTCATGCTTATCCTGTTCAATAGATATCTGAAAGTAGCACCTATTTTCTAGGTGCCAGTAAGCTCATTGACCTAACCTTACAACCCTTCCAGAATTTCAGTTCAGACCTCTGTATTATTTAGCTTTAAACTGTTAGTTCAGGTTTAGTTTAAAAGAATGGTGCTTATCAAAGCACATCAGGCTTGAAAGTTTTCCTGAGTAAAACAGACTTTTAAAAACAGCGTTGCCCATAATTGGCATGTTACTGGATTAAAGGAAGGTCAAAATATAAAACACTGGGTTTAATTGGTTTGGTTTGGTTTTTCCCTTGTTTCGCCCTTGTTCATACTGTTGTTTTAACGCCACCTCCAGACATGTGAGTCTTCCTGGCTTCTCTCATCCCTGGAGTGGGTTTGTTGCTTTGCAGTGTTGACTCCTCTGTCTCCACAAACTTGTTTTTCATTTTTGCTCTTCCTTTACGCTTGCCGCAGTTTACGCTCTCATAGGCTGGTGAGGATTCAGTTCTCAAGGAGTTAAAAACCCGTTTCCTTTTTCCTGCGGTAGTGCACAGCAAAGAGTTCCAGGATTATTGCATACAAGCGGCCGTGGAGTTGGTATTTATTTTGTGACAGTTGCATAGGAAATGGGAAACTGAAGGTTAAAAGTTAATGAAGGAGTCATAAAGAAGCTGGTTACACTTCTGACTGCGGTCACTGTGTGAAACGTACACTGAAACTCCGAACAGAATTATAGATCGCCGCAGAGAGGAATAACTATACTAACAGACTAATTGTATATGCCATGACATGAAATCAATGAAATACTTATTACACAAAAGGGCTGTATAAATTGAAAACATGTAAATACTTCTGCCCTAATACTCTGCTCTTAATAGAATATGCCCTTGTGCAGGTAGAACAATGAACGTGTGTGCAGTCCCGAAGATAAATGTGCTTGTCTTGGGTGCCGAGTCACTTGGACTTCGTTTCTGTGCTCGCAGCACCCCCAAGGCATCTTGTACATACCTCTACAAATGCACACTCTTTTGTTTACCCTAATTTCTGTTATTTGCCCATTACCGAATGTTTTAATGCAGTGACTACGAAATGGCAACACTGTTTTCTGCTACGTACTTCCATCTTCCCTACCTGGAAGCCTTGGCAAACGCTTTTGCAATTAAAGACCCCTGTTGATTTAAATAGTCCTGGACTGTGAGTTTCTAGGGAGCTTTAGGACACACCGGTTATGAATGACATTAATTAAAACGATCTGAAATGTCTTATCCCTTCCCTTGAAGATCGATATAATTGAAAACGACTCTGTATGCCGATAAGCGGATTGAAGCCCCCCGTCCCCGTAGCAGAGTCCCGTCCCAAGTGCAGTCAGCGGCACTGTGCCCGTTGACTTCAGCAGGAGCGGGGCTTTAATCTGCTCCTGGGGCCTGTTTATGCCAGTGCTGTACCTGTTTCACTTTTTCCTACCAGAAGGCACACTTCACTGCACCTCTGAGGCTAGCAGCAAGCCCACGCTCAGGATCATCCAGTCTGGCATCCTGAAGCATTTTTCTGAGAACGAAGATTTCTCACTTCCTGAGCGGCCGAGCCTGTTGTTTCCTTACTGTCGAAACATCTATAGAAACTGCTGGGAGTTTTGACAGCAGGAGGGTTTGGGGAAACAGGAGTCCGTGTGGGGAGCCGTAGCTGGCACCGTACAAATCCCTCCAAAAGTCTCAGCCTGTTTCTGGAACCTTCCTCTGCCATTCCCAGAGCCCAGTTTGCAGCCCTGACTCAGTAGGCACGACTCGGCTTTCCCGTTTCTGCATGCCTCTCACTTGTTTCGCAGGCTGCAGCCCTACTTTCTCATTTACTTGAGACAAACTTTTCGTAGCATTGTAGAATCATAGAATGGTTTGGGTTGGAAGGGACCTTACAGATCATCTGGTTCCAACCCCCCTTGCCGTGGGAAAGGACACCTCCTACAAGACCGCATTGCTCAAAGCCTCAATATAGTTCATATAGTTCACTCAAAGCCTCGATATAGTTCTCATATAATTCACTTTTGCATTGCATGATTACTCCATAGCACATTTTGAGGCTGGTTTATCTGAAAGGTGGCGGCTTTTAGGCTGAAAATGCGATGCAGTAGCTCAGAGGTAATTACCAGGCAAGCAGCGCTCTTGCTGAACTGAAATGCAGCTCGTGAGCCCTTTTTTGTCATATCAAATCCATCTGTGGCCTCTCCCAGTTTTATATTTTCCCTCTCATGTTACATATTTACTTTGCTGCCCTATTTGTTCTTGGGGGATGGCAGCGGAGAGATTTCTATGGGCGGCACAGCAGCAAAACAGAGCGTGTAAACAAAAGACAAACCAAATAAACAGTTCGAATACACACCGCGCTAAGGGCTGTCTAAAGATAGGCAACTAAGGGCAGGCATTCGTTTGTGAGGCTTTTCGAAGACTTGAAATATATGAATTCTCTGTTTCCTGAGCAAACCTCTACTCAGTGCATGATAATTGGCTTTATTAACTCCTTGTACCCATTCATGTCAGTGTTTTTACGGCAATGTGTCAATCTGGGCCCAAACCCGCACACGTGCGTGTCTAACTTTGCTCATGCAAGCACGGTAGAGCCGACTGCTCCTGTTCTCCTCGTATGTTTTTTCTTTGCTTCCATCTGTTGCATCCCACGTCGACCTGCTGACTTTGATCTCTCCATCTTATGACTGGCAAAAGCACTGGGGGATACAGAGTAAATAACATCTACAATAAAGAAGAGCCGCCGCCTGAAAGCCTAAAGCAATGCTTCTTTGAGTTGCAGCATTAATATTTTTTAAGTACGCTGTCTTTCATTATTTGGTAAATATGCTAGAAACCCCTATTTGCTGCTATTTTTCTGTATTTTTCCGAAGATGCACTGCCTTTTTTGCAAGGAGCCATGGAGTGCTAATTGCTCTTCTCCACTGCTTGGGCTAATTAACTTTTCACTATTTGTTCATTTCTTTGAAACTGTTCGTTGAATTCAAACTGCATTAAAAAATAAACACAGATTATGCGAGACTGCAAATAAATGTATGGCTCAGGGAGCCATAATCTTGGCCACAGTTTGACAGAGGGGTATAATCATTGATTTTGACAGGACCAATATTCAGACTTTTGCTTCGTAAGGCAATATGGCTGCTCTAGATTTTCCTTGGGTTTTCTGGAGCTGGGAGAAGGGCAGAATGGCATTTTCTCAGTTTACGGTGTTTAGGATTCTTTAGCGGCAGCGTCTAATATATTCTATAACCTCAGACAAGATCATCCAAGCCAACACTAAAGAAACCCAGATGAGTTTATAAATGTTCCTGTATATATAATGTGCTTGTGTACCAATTTTACTAACCTTTCTTTCTTTCAGCCTTTTTGAATTATGGTTTAGGGAACAAAAAGAACAACAACAAAAAAGAAATGAGGAATAAAACACAGGAACAAAAATAAGAATTATCATATAGTTTTCTTAATTGAATGTCCAATAAAACAGCTAGATGAATAATTTTCCCAGCTTGTATTTTAATGCACAGTTCTGTTTTTTTGTTCCTCATGAGCACTATTTAGCTATTTCACTATCATCTCTAATTTCTTCCTTAATTTCTTCTGGAAACTAAAGAGTGATCACTTGGCATTCAATCATGTAAGCAACAAAGCAAATTTCTTTGATAAGTAACATGCTGTAAATTAAAATTTGTGGCAGCAGATTTTGTGAATAAGTTAGTCATTGATAAAGCTACGTTTTAATTAAGTTGAAAAGATCAGAAAGCGTGTTAGTGCACAAGCTAAATAAATCTTCATCAAATACACAGGCGGTGTCCTATACCTCTGGGATATAACAGGTGCTTTTAAATTTGCAATGAAAATATAATGTTAAGGTTACCTTTACTGATTGCAGATTTGTGTACGGCAGCATAGAAGTGTGTGAAAATAGCTCTTCTCTTCCAAGAGAGCACTCTGAAGTGTCATTCGCTATCCTCAGCTCGTCGGTATTGCTTTCCAATTATCTCTAGATCTCAAATCAAGACCTCAGATTCTCCGCAGCACAGCTCAGCGTGATGAATTCTTCATCACTGAACACTTTTCAAGTGTTATTTCATCCTCTGCTGTACGCATAAGGTCAATCCCGACTCCCAGACTGGCCAGCAGTCTGGGAGAAGGAAATATGTAGTTCCTTTGGCTGCAGCCATGCCAGGGGGATAAACGTAGACTACAACAGTGGTTCATTTTTGCCCCAGAGAAGGAAAGCACGCGTAAGGCTCCCTCGTCTCACCTCTTTTCCTACCTCAGACATTATGTTCCACACGATGGGGATAACTAAGTATTTTCATATGATATCGTAGACAGGGAAAGTAAATCCTCCCCTGTGGAACAATCACTAACATTGTGTGTTACTGCAGATAACTTCCACTTGCTCTCATAGCTTCATATCTGCTATTGACAATTAATTTCATCTTTAATTTACAAGGCAACCTATCTGCAATGGTACATGTATGTCTTCCACGCAAACCTTACCAGGGTATTTTGTGGGATTTTTTCTACACAGAAAAGTGGCCGCCCTCTTCCCCCGCTGCTGAGGTCTGTGCTGGATTTGAACCGCATTGTACTGTTGGTACTCTCTTTCTCTTGGTGTGTATTATAGAATTCTCTTCATTTCATGCATGGATGGCTGTAGAAAACAGAGATAAAGTTTCAAGTCTCTTTATTTAACCCATACAAAATAATTAGAACACATTTTTCATCTTAGCATCCCCTTAGGGCTTAACATATTGTGAGAAACACGTCCTAATGTGAAATGAGCTTCAAGACAAATGGTCCTGGCTTTAGTTCGAAAGTCACCTCTAGAAAGAATGCATTTGTTTTCTTATTTGTGCCACGTTTTCTTCCTTTTAAATTCCAACATGCTAAGATAAAATTGTCACATCGAAACTGCTCTTTAAATACAAAAAAAGCCGTACACTTTTATACAGGTCGAAAACCCCTTTCAGGGCCAGTTTGCGTTAGGCTTTTGCGGGCACGGAAGGCTGCCTCCCTTCGGCCAGGAGTGCCTCCAACCTCCCGCCCGCCTCTCGCTGCCGGAGCTGCAGCCCTCCGGGGCAATGGCACATTTTTCTCCTCGGCTTTGTACTCCTCCCTTGGCAGACGCCTGACGGTGAACGCCGAGCTCTCACGGTCTCATCCGGGTCCCCCAGGCATCATGGCCAGCGGTGGGCAGGTCAGGTTTGCCTTCTCTGGGCAAGCTTGCCCAAGGAGCGGCTCGAATAATTTGTCATTTCCATGTTGTCTGGCATCGTTGTGTGTACCCAACACTTACAAAGACAGAGGGGAGTAGGAAATAAAACACGACTCATGATCAGAAATCTCTTTAACATGCTAAAACATGACTAAAAGACCCAGACGGACTTTCTAACACATGGCTGTGCTTTATATCACAATCATTTGCTCTGACTTGTTATTTATTCTGTCAAACGTTATTCAGTGTAAGCAAAAGCATTGCCGCTGAGCCCTGAGAAAAACAAATGTATGTTCTCCCAAGTCAGGAAAGGCAAGGTGTTCCCATGCAAAATGTTACAGCTGCTTAATGAAGCAGCATATTAAATTTGATGTACAATCGTAAAGTCCTACAGAAGGCTGGTTTTATTCGTATTATGCTCTCACGTCTCCAAGAAACGTAGGTTCAAAACAAGGTGTCATTTGCTCTTATGGTGTGGAATGGGGCCGTTCTTCCCAGTAAACTCAGGAAAGGCCTGTGGTATGTCTTTCAATAAGTTAAACAAGATTCTATTAAAGAAAATAGATGTCTCTCTCTGACCATGAGCTCCCATACGTGTGTTTATAAATCCCCCCAGCCAAATTCTTTCATCAGATACATACATATGAGCCCCAGTAATGACATGCTTACGTTCATGGAAATGCATCCAGCTTCCCGGTTTCCAAAAAGCTTTAGAAGACTTTTGTACAGTTATGAGTACAGAAAATTACTCTAATGAGGAATCTACTTAAACTTAATTGTCTCATTTAATTGGACTGTTTAAATTGCTAATCATTTTGTAAGTATTACTTTCTAAGTTGTTTTTAGTGGGTAGTTTGCCCTTTTTGTTGTCGCTGGAGGAATTCAGTAATAATTAACTGACCTAGTATGTAATTATACTGCTGAAAATAAGCTATGAGACATTTAATAAAAGGAGACTATTAACAGGATTTGAATTTATGACCTTCAAAATATGAAGCAAACACTTTATCCATGAGGTCACACAAGCTTTCACTACGGTCTGAGAATTTATGGTCACTAGATCAGCCACAGAAAGACTTTGCTCATGTTCTTTGGATGTACTGGGAACGTGCCGAGAAACAGATTAAAATAATATTAGAAGAAGTATAGCAGTAGAAAAATGCTTGAGAAAGCTTGTTCCTCTTGAACCTCCAGATCTATACATGTGCCACAGGTGGTGGAAGTCAAACCTGATTTGTATTTTGAGTTTAGTAGAGAGAAAGTTAGGTCCATGCCTCTGTGTCTCCATATGAACGTACAGGTATTCGCTTCTCAGTGTTTTTGTTACCGGTGGCTCAAGCAGCAAAACAACGCAGTCGCGGGCACCCTGCCATGGCTTGGAGGAGGCCGGACCGTACGGATAATAAGTCAGTGGTTGGGGTATGCGTGACTTAGGGAAAGTTTGCAGTTGGCTATTTGCAGATATTCTTTCACGTTTTGGGAGCTCGCCTTCTCTGCTCCCCTGGCTGGGCCAAGGGAGATGGAGATTTGTGAGCATCGACACCCGTAGCAAAGCCAAAGACTTTGGGAATTGCTGCCTACGGTAAGGTAACAGATGCGACGGCAAGCACAAAGTTTTGGGGCCTGGGAATTTCCCCCTCGGGTTCCCTATGAAGCACCATCCTGTAACGCCCTTTCCTCAGCTACAATAAACGGTGGTGGCATTTTAAGCAGCAAACTCTGTTGATGTCTGAGTCCTTTTTGTGCCCAATTTACAGGACACAGTTTGAGATAAGAAAATTACTAACCACCTTGGCTCTCAGACAGCTAGGCAGTTTGTGCCATGTTTTCTTTAGCCTTTAGGACAGAATATGTTTTACCGAATCTCTTCACATAGAGTTACAAGAGCTTTGCCGCATTTTCTGTGGAATAGTTGGCTGTGTGAAACACCGCATTCCAGACAGGAGCACTACACTTTTTAGAAGTCGGTGCTCCAGCAGCACCAGTGTAGGGAAAATGAGGTTTGTTGTAGTTTCTGGTGAGCGGGAATCCAGGCAGTTTCCTGGCAAGCTATTGGCTGCTTTGTGTTTCGGAGAGCAAAGCAGAACACATTCTGTGCAATTGCAATGTCAGCTTGCAGGATTTGAGAAGGAATTGCCATGCTTGTTCCTTAAATCAAACTCCAAACTCAAGATGATGGCTGCTGTCTCTTTGGGAATTCAAGTATTTTGATAATTTGTATACTTGTGCAGTGAAACCGTGTACTGAGAGATACATCGTCCAAGGAAATAACCTTGCAGCAAATGCCAAAGCTGATATCTGTGAAAATAGTCTAAAGCCAAGTGCAGGTTGGAAAGATCCCAGTGCTTTCTGCTGGCCAGAGAGCTTTTGCAATAGCAGGTACTTAGGATCCCATAGGATGGGGTCTGATATTAAGGTAGAAAGCTCAGAAAGCAAAGGTGAACGGGAATACATTGCAACTGGTAATAACCGTTTTCAGTCCTTCTCAGTTTGTTCCCGTTCTTCATCCTGTGTACATAAGCACAATAAAACCGAATGTGTCTAACATAAAATGAGAAATTTGGACTGGAAGAATACTTGATTTTTTTTTGTTCCCTACAGACCAAACAGTGTCTGTGAGACAAATAAAGTGGAGGGATATGTCACGAAAACTCTTTAGAATCATTAGTGATGAGCGTGGCATGGTGGCATGGCTGTAAAATGCCAAACTTTGGTTTGTCTGTCCTTCATGGGCACATGGCTCTGGGTGCTGCGATCAGCATTGCTTTTCAGAAGCAATTTTGAGTGGTGGGCTGGGACAAAGGAACAAAGAATTAGCATTTACTCACTGGCTTTAATTAAAAAGAATAAAGACCATGTCATTAGATTTTGATAATATACCCAAGTACTAATGGTTCTTGATTGCTTGCTGATTTACAGGGCAGAAAAGCCTGTATGCCAGCAGATTTGCAAGCTCTGACTTCTAAAACAAGCAAAACCACTTTTCAGCTGTAAGACGGAGGAATGGTCTGCATTATCAAATACGGGTCCAGTTCAGGCAAGGCTGATGACCTCAGTCAAATATTTATTAAAGGGGAAAGAAGTATTTGTAGTGACTTGTTTATTCTAGCTCTTGCTCACACTGATAGGATTTCCTCCTCTGGGTTATCACGCTGAAACCTTCCTTGTGACTAACTTTGTCTTTTGGAAACGTTTCCAGTCCACATCCGACTTTTCCTGCTTTTCAGTAGCAGAAAAACAAGCGGCTCATTTCACTGGTGGGTTACGTGGCTTCCGCAGCCCCCAGAGTGAGGGGGGCGTGGGTGGGGGTGGTGGAGGGACAGGTCAGAGCAAAACGGGGATGACTTCTCCAGGGGAGGCGCACCGCACCAGCAGCTCATGGCCAAGCTGCAATCCCAGAGGGCGGCTGCAAATTCGGTTTAGTAACGTTTGAACCGTCATGCACGCTGAAGATGAAACAGCTAAACACTTTTATCGGTCTCATTTGTCTCCTGAGCTATACTGTGGAACTAATTGCAAAATTACATCTAATAAAAAAAAAAAAAA